>SDVV010004003.1:0-20668 GCA_016164225.1 Gammarus roeselii
ATATAACTTGGTTCTAACTTCGTACGGTATCTGTGAAGGCACGTCGCTGGCATCTCTGCCATGTGCGTGCCGTCTCCCGTGGCACTGCTGTCACTTTCTGCTGGGTGGCGCTGTGTGCAACACCCATTGTTGGTGACCCTCTTGACCTAACCTACCCCAACCCACCCCTCCTCCTTCCACTCCATCCACCGACATCTCTTTCTTGGTTATAGATGGTCTGAATATGATGGATGATGTGATCTTCAGTCAACTGGCCGAATGGATGGCGCACATTAAACAATTTTTATATTCAAGATCAATCGAGTTTCCATTGTTTACTTATTCAATTTCTTCAGTCTTGGGAATGTTTCATGTTCTGCATGCCAGTAAAAGTTAACTCATATGTAGAGAAATGAGAAATGTTAGGTAAGTTTATTATTGAAATCAGAATGTGACATTACTGTCTTGAAAAAATAACACCTTTTAGTCCCATCAAAAACTCTAAACAGGATCAATGAAGCGCTTCGTTAGGAGATAAGAACGCTCTGAGATAAACGGTTCTGTTTGTTTAGAATTCTTTGTATTGGCCTGTATTAACGATGTTCAATTATGTCATCGTGGATGGAAAAACTCCACAACGCCAATTTCCTTCTGGATCTGCTAGAACAGACGCCGCTGCCCTTGTTACTCCTGTTAGCGAGGTCGCTCTCTACTGTCAGCTTTATTTAGTTTCCTGTTTCAAGAAATGATGTAACGCCTTGGTAATAATTTTTACAGATTCTTCATTATAGCTTACTGCGTTGCATGAATAAACATAAGTATATTTATACATCGTTTCTTAAACATTGTCCACCCAGTTACAATCTCTCCCTCCTTCGTTGGCCTTTCATGCACCTAATCAATTTTTCTCTATTAAAATTCTATCCCATTATTCTGGTCTCTTCTATCAGTAGATTAAGAGACTCAGTTTTGTCTGTTGCCTGAATTGTATTTCAAAATTACAGAATTTGGTTAAAAGACTCGTAACTGTACCACAACGATGTCAAACATCCGCAAGTCAACATTTCACACTAATTGACTATCCTGAATTGTTCGACAAATGAAAAAAAGATGAGTGTTTATTTCAATTTTTTTCGTATACTATGAGTTATTTTACTTGACGGAATGCATTCAATGATGTTTATATCACATTTAGACTTCTTGCCAGCAAGTGCATGTAGCTTGCCCTAATTCAATTTACCATGATCGACCATGTGTAGTCATTTCCAGCATGGGGCGTGGATGACACGCGTTCTTTCTATGTATGTACTCTCAGTGAAGTAAGCCCGTCGCTTCTGAAATTATGATTCTAATATCCCTGCTGGGAGATTGTACGTATGTGTGTATGTGTGCATGTTTATGTACAGACATACAGACGGAAATAGCTGTATGATTGTACGTAACTACTTACATCTCACTGCGGGCGACGTACGTAGTTAAGTACATCACACGGCGGGCGACGTGCGTAACTACTTACATCTCACTGCGGAAGACGTACGTAACTACTTATATTTCCCTGCGGGCGACGTACGTAACTACTTACATCTCACTGCGGGCGCCGTACGTAACTACTTACATCTCACTGCGGAAGACGTACGTAACTACTTACATTTCCCTGCGGGCGACGTACGTAACTACGTACATCTCACGGCGGGCGACGTACGTAACTACTTACATCTCACTGTGGAAGACGTACGTAACTACTTACATTTCCCTGCGGGCGACGTACGTAACTACGTACATCTCACGGCGGGCAACGTACGTAACTCCTTTCATCTCACTGCGGAAGACGTACGTAACTACTTACATTTCCCTGCGGGCGATGTACGTAACTACGTACATCTCACGGCGGGCGACGTACGTAACTCCTTTCATCTCAGTGCGGAAGACGTACGTAACTACTTACATCTCACTGCGTACAAAGCACATGACTACTTACATCTCACTGCGTACGACGTACGTAACTACTTACATCTCACTGCGGGTGACGTACTTATTTTCAGTCATGAAAGTCGTTCTTGCTCAAATGGTTTTGTTTAAAATGTTCAATCTTTCCATATCCTGACGTGTTTATTTTCTGACGCTATTATTATTCGGAACAAGGTTTTTTTAAGATTATTATTGTTTTGGTCATGAAAGAAAACAAGAATAGTTCAAGAACTTCTTCAATATGAACGCAAGGTTCAATTACAAAAGTTCTGTTGGTAACTGTAGTTCTCCGTCTTATCCATTTCTTTCTTGTTTCATATTGGAAACATTTCTCCTATGGTCTTCATTAGATTTTTCCAATATTTGATCGATTGTGTAAGCTTAGCTTAGTAGCTGTTGGCAGTAACTGTCTGTTTGGGTGTGTCAGAAATCTGACTCTTTTTCTCCTTACAACAGATGTGAACGAGTGCCTCTCTAACCCTTGCGGAGTGAATGCGCAGTGCCTCGACAAGCTGGGAAGCTACGCCTGCGTCTGCCTACCAGAATACACTGGCGACCCCTACAGAGCCTGCAGTGGTGAGCTGGGAAGCATGGTCTGGGATACTTTCTTCGACGGGATTATCAGTTGAACTATTATGTTCGATCGAATGATCCAAAATCGTTGTAAACAACCTATTATACGATTTAAAAGAAAGCTAACCGATTTCTGTATTGTTTTGGGGGTTAAATTGGGCGGCAATAGCGTGTTTTTGCCATTCATTGACCAAACCTGTATCCTCAAAGGTCATATTAGGTGTAGATAAAAAATAAAACAAAACTTGGGTAGATGACATACGACACTTTCTCCCAATTAAACAAAGATGTTCCCTTACCTTCCTCTTGGCCTTCTCCAGTCATCGGTGTTCAGTAACCCTTATTAACAATCTCCATATCCCTCCTCCAGACATCGACGAGTGCTCGGTGCTGAGTAACCCATGTGGTATAAACGCCGTCTGCCAGAACACCGATCCCGGCTTCCAGTGCGTCTGCCCCCAGGGCTTCCGCGCCAGAAACTCGCCCCACGTCGCCTGCGAGCAGGTGAGACGAGCTACAGCATCAGTGGCTTTCTTGTACGAGGCAAGAAGAGGAGAACTTGTCATAGTTATTAAGCCTCGTCTTTATTTATTACTTTGCAATAATTTCAATTCGAGTCTATGAAAAAAACTCGTACGATCACTCCAAATCCTTTTGAATCTTGTAGTTGAACTATTTATTTTGTTTACCTTAAGTCAGAACACTAAGAGTTTTAGTGTATCAATTGTAGTTTCAGAAGATGCTCAATTTTACAAAGAAAGAACCATGCCTATTTTCCAAACTCAATATTTTTGTAGCTAGCATGCATCTTTTTTGCATATCACTAAGGTAAAAGGTATATCAACAAAAGGCAAAGGCATATCACTAAGATATAATGGCATCATATTTGTAAACAATCTGGTATCATTTAAGATTCGCTATTGATATAAAGATCTGTACACCAGGCAATTTTTAAATTTTTCCCTTCGCTCCATTCCCAGTATGACGTGGGTGTTCAGTGCCTCTCCAACTTCGACTGCGTCAATAACGGCCAGTGTGTTGAGGGCCAGTGCTCCTGCAGGGACGGCTTCCAGCCGGCAGGTGCCGAGTGCAAAGACGTGGACGAGTGCCAGAAATCGCCCTGCGGCTCCAACGCCCGATGTCGCAACATCCCCGGCAGCTACACCTGCTCCTGCGATGTGGGGTACATTGGAAACCCTCCACAGACCGCGTGCAAGGGTGAGCACAGCTGGGCCATAGGTCACATACTAGTTTAGCTTAAGAGTCGTGTTGTTTCATTCATCCAAAAGTCAAGTTTATAACGATACAAAATAGGTTTTCAGTCTCTGCATCTTTCCAATAGCAGAGGACTTTATTCTGGCATTTGGGGTTATAAAATACTCTTCTAATAGATTGCAGTTTTGCACATATTTTTCTTATTCCTCTTAAAGTATCGTCTAGTCACCGTGTGAATAAACACTTATTTACCAACCTTATTATGAACCTACATTTGTCGCTTTTTAGGCATTCATTTAACACAACCGTTATCAAATATTTACTGATAAGCTTCCTCTTGTTCACAGCTCCTTGCGACGGATTCAGCTGCGGCGCACACGCGCAGTGTCGACCAGATGGCGACGAAGCGATGTGTGTTTGTGACCAAGGCTGGTCCTACGACCCCGTGGACATCGACGCAGGATGCAAAGGTGAGCTAGGACGGATCCACCCTCGTGTCTGATTGGTAATCTTTGGGAAGCAGTTATATACGAATAATATTTACTATCTAACTTGGTCTATATGTAGGTACAGTTGCGACAGCATATTCGATTACAAGTTAGGATGAAGGAAGATATGAAATGCTCATATTTTGTCATGAATTTAAACCTGGCGAAAATTTGATTAATAGAATTCATGAAAACGCTTTGTCCGATATAATAATATAACGAAATTCTAGAATATGTTAAATTCCACGTAGAATAAGTATCGTTTGTTTTTCCTTTATTGACCAGCCATAAACGAATTTTCTTTGCGCTCTGTACATTGATTTATGTGCAGTTTAAAATGATAAGTTTCATAAGATTGCAGATTTTAAATGTTCGGGTTGTCAGAATTTCCAAAATGCTGACAATTCATATTGTTTGGTGGTTATCCACTCCGACGTTTTGGTCTGCGTTCTGTTCTCACCAACCACTTTGTACTCATCAGATGTGGACGAATGCTCCTCGAGTCACGGCCCATCAGGTCAGTGTGGCGAAAATGCCATCTGCACCAACACCGCCGGATCCTTCTCCTGCCAATGCCCAACAGGTTTCGGAGGCAACCCTCTCTCTAGATGCCAAGGTACGCTTTGATCGCTTTTGCGCTTGAACATATTTCCCATCGAATTATATATTTGCAATAGTCTTCATACAATGACTAATGTTAGGCACGCAATCCACGATACCTTCGTCTGTCCAATGAGCTGTATACCATCCTCTTGAACTTTTAAGGAAAACTTCCAGACCTAAATTATCGTTATTAGCAATGGATATTCCTTCTTTCCACAACCTTCTGTATCAGAAAAATCCAAAATGAATTCGACAAATTCATTTCCTGATCAAACCTCTAACATGGAATTCATATTTTGACAGCATCTAATGGTTATTCTCATCATCAGATGTCGACGAGTGTCGTCTGCCGAAGTCCTGTGGCTATGGAGCAATCTGCACCAACACCCTCGGATCGTTCAGCTGCGCCTGTCCTCCAAACACTGTGCCGGACCCCGATGCCTTCTCAGCCTGCCTTGACATCATGAAGTGCAGCCACGATAATGACTGTCCCGGCAACGCCCTTTGTCTCAGCAGCCAGTGCATGTGTCCAGAACCTAACATTGGCGACGACTGTAGACGTAAGTAGTGATTTTAAATACGCAAATTTTGCCATTTCTTGACAAGCAATTTAATTTTCCAATCGAACTCCCACAGAACGCATCTATTTTTGAACGCTAAACTTGTCCCATCATTTACATGTTTAATTTTTTTTGTCTCAGATCCATGCGAAGAAATGCAGTGTGGTCCAAATGCAGACTGCAAGCTGATCAACGGACGCCCTAAGTGTATGTGCACGACAGGATTCTCTGGCTCCCCAGGCACCACACTCGGATGCTCTGACATCAACGAGTGCACCAACAGCCCCTGCGGCTTCGGTGCGGTCTGCAGGAATGAACCAGGGCGGTTCTCTTGCGAGTGCCCCAGCGGATACGAAGGAAGCAACCCAGGAAGGGAAGGTTGCGTAGAGGTCAAATCACCTGGTTGTGATGCCTCTTCACCGTGTCCTACTGGCGAGCAATGCGTCCGAGACGAGCAACTCAATGAGAACGTGTGCGTGTGCCAGGATGGTTTCATGCGTGATCAAACGACCAACACCTGCCGTGATCTAAACGAGTGCGTGGAAGGCGGTGGACCCGTATGTGGTATCAACGCCATTTGCAAAAATCTACCAGGCTCGTACGAATGTCAATGTCCACCGACCATGGTGGGAAATCCCTTCAGCGAGTGCAAACGTAAGTAAATCCGTTTGGAACTATATCCTTTGTTGTACTAATTCACTACCATTATAATTTTTTGTTGGCCCAGAATGTTAACTACAGAAAAATATTTTCCTGATTAATATTTTATTTTCCCTAAATTTCAGAATGTAACACACTGCAATGCAAGTGCCAGCCACCCTACAGGATTGTCGGAGAAAACTGCGTACTTGCCAACTGCTCACGAGGCAACAAATGTCCCTCGGGCGCTCAGTGTGTCACAATCCAAGGCGGAGTTAGCTACTGTGCTTGCCCTCAGGGTTTCACTATGCTCCCAGACAACACCTGCAAGGATATCGACGAATGCAGCCTTGTCAGTCCTGCAGATAAGCCTCCGTGTTCTTTTGGAGCAGAATGCTACAATCGAGTTGGTACGTTCGAGTGCAAGTGTCCTCCAGGGACATCAGGGGATCCCTATCTCACAGGCTGCTCCGCCAATAAGTTGCAGTGCGTGAAAGACAACGACTGTGGAGCTAACGAAAAATGTATTCAACCAGGAAAATGTACATGTCCCCCTCCTTACTATGTGGATAACCTTGATGGGAACTTGTGTAAAAACCCATGCTCAGCTTTCTCTTGCGGTGTCAATAGCAAATGTCAGCCAGCCGACCCACCCAAGTGTTTGTGCCTTCCTGGTTTCTCTGGAAATGGGGCTGACGGATGCCTGGACGTGGATGAGTGCAAGAATAACCCGTGTAGTGCTGGCGCGGTTTGCGTCAACGAGATTGGTTCCTTCAAGTGTGAATGTCCTCCTGGGACTCAGGGAGATGCCTTCTCTGGCGCTTGCTCAGGATCAGAGCGCGTAGGCTGCACAGCCGACAGCGATTGCCCAAGTGACCTTACCTGTACCCAAGACGGAACCTGTATCAACCCGTGCGACACCTTGCCTTGTGGTTCCAACGCATATTGTGAACCCGAAGAACACGCAGCCTGGTGCAGATGTCATCCCGGATACGTCGAAGGCCCCAACGGCGAGTGCGTCTCCATGTGCGAAGGATTCTTGTGTGGACCATCTTCACACTGCATCGTCGCAAATGAAGGTCCCACTTGCAAATGCGGTTCAGGGTTCAACGGCAACCCGTTTCCCGGTGGTGGATGCGTTACTGACCAATGCTCTGCCAGCAACCCCTGCAATGAACCACAGATTTGCATCCACGGCCGCTGTAAAGAACGTTGTGAGGGAATAGTCTGTGGAGTTGGCGCGAAGTGCGACAAGAATACCAACAAGTGCGTCTGCCTTCCCTTCTTTCTCGGCGATCCTGATCTGCTCTGCGTTCCACGTAAGTAATTTTGTTTGTACGACTTTGGATTCAATGATTGATGTATTTTGTTTACCATTAATATGATTTATTTTGTATTCAATTCTATGTTTCTATTGTTTTTATTTTAACCCACTGCTCTTTTTCTCTGCAGCTGTGACTCCGCCGCTTTGTGTGCCAGGATGCGGTAAAAATGCTCACTGCGAGTATGGTCAGCCAAACCGTTGTATCTGCAACACCGGCTACAGTGGTAACCCCTACGAGACGTGCACTTCCCAACAGGAGAGAGCGACGTGCGATACCACACAATGCGGCACCAATGCTCAGTGTAGGCAGGGTAGCCGACGCGTCGACTGCGTTTGCCCAATTGGCTTCAGAGGAAACCCATACGTGGATTGTTCTGACGTTGACGAGTGCGTTGGCAACGCATGTGGAATGAACGCAGTGTGTCTCAACACGATCGGCAGCTACGACTGTCGCTGTGAAGCTGGCTTCACCGGGAACCCATTCCAAATGTGTATGCCTTTGGCACCCAAAACTGAACCTTGTCTAGAAAATCCCGGCAGCTGCGGTTGTGCGGCGGACTCTGAGTGTCCAGCAGGTTACAAATGTCAAGATAACCAATGCCAGCTGCCATGTGCGTCTGTAAAATGCGGACCCAACGCTATCTGCGACAAAGGAGAGTGCGTGTGTCTCGCCGGCTTCTCAGGGGATCCAACTAATCTATCAAACGGCTGCCAAGCGTCGGACTGCGACAATAACCAGGACTGCGAGTATGACGAGATCTGCATCCAGAATAGAGGTGGACTCAGAACCTGTGTGGACGCTTGTGATAGGAGCCAGTGTGGCCCCAATGCCTTCTGCGTGGCTCAAGACCACAGAGCATCCTGCCTCTGTCAAGATGGCTACGCAGGCAACCCCAGCGACACCCGCCATGGCTGTCAGCCCAAAGACAGGGAAAACTGGTGCAGCAACGATGCCGACTGTGAAGGAGGGTTGAAGTGCCAGATCGACTTCTCTGGCGTACGCCGATGCACTGACCCGTGCAAGAGTCGAACTTGTGGTCGCAATGAACAGTGCACCGTGCAGTCTGGACGACCGCTTTGTGCATGCCTTTCTGGCTTCGTCAAGAACCCCGTCACCAGCGCCTGTCAAGGTGAGCAAGAAATAGATAGTAGGTACGTCAATTTTGTGACAATGCAACGTGGCTAATTTTGTTGAATATTTCTTACTGGTTAGAATTTATTACTCAAGACATTTAATTACATACACTCCTTCCAAAGATCTCAGTGAAAAGATAAATTCTAGTCCTAGTAATTTTGTCAATAAATTTTTACGCGAATAATTTTTTTAGATCACAATAATCATGGATAAACAATATGCTATTTAACGCGGTACTGACTAGTTGAGCCAGATAAATTGAGCCATCCTATAACTTCATCCCATGTGTTTTCAGAACCAGCTGTTCCGGACTGCTCCAGCGACCGCGACTGCCCACCTTCTTTTGCCTGCCGCCTCGACCAGCTGGGAGTCTCCAAGTGCGTTGACATCTGCTCGAGCTTCACTTGCGGCCAACACTCTGTATGCAAAGCTGTTAATCACCGGGGTCAGTGCCAGTGCCTTCCAGGCTTCACTGGAAACCCAAACGACAGGAGCGGGTGCCGTGCAGTGCCAAGAGACGAGTGCCAAACGGACGCGCAATGTTCTGAAGCTGAGGCTTGTCAAACACAAGGAAACGTCCGGAAGTGCGTGTCAGTGTGCAAAGTTAAGAAGTGTGGCCCAGGAGCTGTGTGCATTGCTAATAATCACGTTGGTCAGTGCCAATGTCCACCAGGACTCTTTGCCGGTGACCCCAGCGACTTGTCCAAAGGCTGCAGTTCCGTGAGTTGTCTCATCGACGAAGATTGTTCCACTGATAAGGCTTGCAACCGTCTAGATTTCAAGTGTTTCGACGTCTGTTATGATGCTTGTGGGGACAACGCGGTTTGCATTGCTGACAACCACAGGTACGACTGCCAATGTGCACCAGGCTTCAAACCCAATCCATCGGCTGAAATTGAATGTACTGCTACCAATATCTGTGACAGCAGTCCTTGCCACGAGACCGCTCTGTGTACGCCAAACGGAGGAACCCATCTGTGTGTTTGCGCTACCGGTTTGATCGGGGACCCCTACACCACGGGCTGTCACCCTGAGGGAACTTGTCCTGGAGGAGACGACGACTGCCCCACGGACAGTGTCTGTGTCAGGGGTCTCTGCCGGTCACCCTGCGAAAACGCCTGTGGTCCTAACGCCATCTGCAATGTCGTCAATAGACGGCCACAGTGCAATTGCCCGCCCGCTTTTGAGGCTAACCCAACTGCTCAGCAAGGTTGTAGCCGCACCACAAACCAGTGTACGAGCAACGCGCAGTGTTTGGGAGGCACGTGTATCCAAGGCCAGTGCATGGAAGTATGCAGTGCAGACAGCCAGTGCGCCCAAGGTGAAAAGTGTGTGGATAACAAGTGCATGATCTTGTGTATCTCTTCAGAACAATGTGCCAACACTCTCTCCTGCATCAACGGCGTCTGCCTCATCGGTTGTCGAAGCAACGGAGACTGTCCCTCCGATAAAGCCTGCATATCGAACAAATGTGCCGACCCTTGCTCGGAGCCAAGCGTGTGTGGACCCAATTCCCTGTGCAAGTCTGAAGGTCACCTGGCTAAGTGCGTCTGCCCAAAAGGATTCCAGAAGATCCAGCAAGGGTGTATTAGAATTCCTCTCGCTTGCGACAATAACAACGATTGCTCATCCGGAAACATCTGTGACCTGGGCCAGTGCAAGCCGTCATGTAGCCAGACAACTCAGTGTGCCCAAGGTGAACACTGCAACCGTGGCATGTGCATGAAGGTATGCTTCAATGACGGCAACTGCTTGCAAGGAGAGGTATGCGTTGAAGGTTCCTGCCAAAGCGGTTGTAGAAACTCCGGTGATTGCACTCAAAACGAAGTTTGCATATCTCAAAAATGCATGTGTGCGAAAGGCTACAACCCTAGCGGGACAGGCTGCGTGGACGTTGACGAGTGTCAGAACAAGCCGTGCCACGCCAGCGCTTCATGCACCAACGTCCCTGGATCTTTCAAATGCGCATGTCCGCCCAACACCGTTGGTGACCCTTACGGCGGCAGCGGCTGTCAGACTCCCAACGAATGCAACACAGACGCTGACTGCTATGGGGAACAAGCCTGCTTCCAAAATGGTCAAGGGATCAACAAGTGCGTTGACCCTTGCGCCTCAGCGGTCTGTGGCCTCAACTCGCTCTGCCAAGTAGAGAACCACAAGCCGGTGTGCGTGTGTCAGAAAGGACACTTCGGCGACCCTGACGACCTGTCGACAGGATGTGTGAAGGCAGATTGCATTGCTGATGATGACTGCTCCTCCAACAGAGTCTGCAACAGAGCTTCCTACCGATGCATCAGTGAGTAACTTCTATTTATTATTATTCATACGAATTTATTCATTCCTCGAATGAGCTCATGAGTATGCGAGTGATTCCCTAATTGTCATTCCGACAAATGCATTGGTTATATAATAAATCATCGTATTAGAACATCGACAAAGAGTGAGAACAATTTAGCACTAGTGGCATGGCTGAGTAACAAATAGTAATACAATAAAATCCTTCAGGCATAATCATTATCAATGGCGTACAATAAATATGCTCCACAGTGTTGCTATTTCAGTTTCTTCATGCATATTTCAGCACTAATACCTTAAACGTAAACATTAGTTGTCTTCCGAGATCGTTGATACTTGTTTGGAGATCGTTACGGTTCCAGACTTCTATTGAAGTATTTTGAGCCAAAAAATTTATTAAAGAAAAGGCTTCATTTATGTAATAGAACACAAAAAAAATCGTACTGATATTTGTTTCTCATTTGCAGACCCTTGCGAAAACGTAAACTGCGCCCACGGTCGTTGCCAGGCAGTCGATCATAAGGCGGTCTGCTACTGCCAGCAAGGATTCGAGGCTAGCAGCGACGGCACCTGCAAGGACATCAACGAGTGCCAGCAGAACCCGTGCCATCGTACTGCCGCATGCCGCAACACAATCGGCAGCTACACATGCGCATGCACCTCTGGCCTCCTCGGAGACCCTCACACCACCGGATGTCGACGCCCAGGCGAGTGTACCACCGATAATCAGTGTCCGGCATCATCCGTATGTCTGGACAACAAATGCCGCAACCCGTGTGAAACCGTCAAGTGCGGCAGTGGAGCTGTCTGCACGGTGGTTGGACGGGCCCCGGTCTGCTCCTGCCCTCCCAGAAGCTCTGGAGATCCCAAAAGACAGTGCGTGGCCTTTGAGTGCTCTTCCTCATCTGACTGCTCCGCAGACAAGTCTTGTGTGGGAAATAAGTGCATCAACCCGTGCACCATACCCGGTGTGTGTGGCCAGAACACCGAGTGCCTCGTCAAAGTACATCTTCAGACCTGCCTCTGCAAAGCAGGCTTCACCGGTGATCCCAACTTTGGATGCTCTTCTATCACCTACTGCAAGGCAGAAACCGACTGTCCCTCCGGCGAACAATGTAACGGAGGCGTCTGTGTCCGTAAGTTATTTCATCTTATGAGGACAGGAATCCGATCAGGCGTAGTTCCATTGTGGATCTACAGCCTCACAGAAATGTTTCTAAGAG
Organism: Gammarus roeselii; assembly: GCA_016164225.1. Taxonomy (NCBI): domain Eukaryota; kingdom Metazoa; phylum Arthropoda; class Malacostraca; order Amphipoda; family Gammaridae; genus Gammarus; species Gammarus roeselii. Next base: position 12,003 of record SDVV010004003.1, read on the forward strand.
TGTCATTAACACTGATTAAATTATAAATGTATTGAATATTTTGCGTTATCTATTTTAATTTATTCCAATGGGCATCAAGCTTCTGCTCTTCAATCTAGCGTAGACATAACATCTGACGACTAGATTAACACGCGATTTTAAACGTTTTTGTCTCTGATAGCTATTTAACGCTTTTATTTATTATGTTCTCAGCGGCTTGCACCAGCACCAGGGAGTGCCTGCTGGACCAAGTCTGCATCCAAGGCTCCTGCATCCCGACGTGCAAGAATGACAAGCAATGCCCGAACTTCCAGGTCGGTTTTACACGGATCAAATATTCCCTTGATACAGATACAGACACTACGTTAAAATCCCCCAGCAAGGGGGGTGGCCGACCACAAGGCGCACCTGACACTCTCATACACTCAAACTCACACACCTATTACCTTGATAAGCTGTTGATTTCTTTACTTTCAAACTGAAAGTGTGTGCATTGTAATTTACTCCAAACTATAAGTCAATGTTTTTTTTCGCTGTGAAATAATGTTCCTCCATGTCTTTTCACCATGTGTGCCACGATAACATTTTTTTGTCGTTGGCACAGGTTTGCCAGAACAGCATCTGTGTGCCAGAAGTGAAGTGCCGCAGCAACACAGACTGCGAGTCTAAGGAGAGCTGTCGTCAAAACACCGTTGGTCAGGCGGAATGCATCCAAGTTTGCGACAACTTGGTGCTTTGCGGCAGAAACGCTGAATGTGTGGCTCAGGAACACGAACCCATGTGCCAGTGCCCACAAGTAAGTGATGTCACACCCCTTATTAGAAAAACAATGCATCGAAATGACGCATAGATCTATTCCTCAGTGTTTTTTAAATAATTTCCTCCCTGGAAAATATTGCTGAAGCAAATTCGATTTGCCTGCAGGGCTCGTTCGGTGATCCTCTTGACGAGCGCGTTGGCTGCCAGCCGATCCAATGCCGATCTGACAGCGATTGTGACTCTAACGAACTCTGCGAGAACTACAAATGCAAAGGTGAGCTAATAATCTTGAATATCTATAAGTAATGTGACGCATCCTCTTCAAAATGATCATATGTGAAACAAGCGAAGAAATGAAAGTTTTACTTATAACGTCTCCTCTTCCAGTGGCTTGTTCTGTGGAAAACAAGTGTGCGTTGAACGCTCGATGTGAGTCCGAGAACCACAAGGCAGTGTGTTTCTGTCGCGACGGCTTCAGAGGCGACCCTCTAGCAGGCTGCACCAATATCGACTTCTGCGCCGATGATCCATGTGGCCAAGGGGCACGGTGTGCAAACACTAGAGGCACGTTCCGCTGCTCTTGCCCCTTGGGCACCGTTGGAAATCCTCTGGAAGAGGGTTGCAGCATCCCTGTCGAGTGTTTGTCCGACTCCGACTGCCCCACGTCTGCCTTCTGTGGCGAACAAGACAACCAGCCAAAGTGCAAGAACGTATGTGACGAAAACAAAGACAAGTGCGGGCCAAACTCTGCTTGCGTTGCCCAGAAGCATCAAGCGCAATGCCAATGTCGAGAAGGCTATGAAGGTGACCCCGACAACGCTGTTGTGGGCTGCCGACCCAAGGTGGTGCCCTGCAAGAGCAACAGAGACTGTCCCCCGTCCACAGTGTGTGATGGAGGCCTCTGCAGACGTAAGTATGGGTGTAAAGAAATATTGCTCACATGGTCAAAAAATTATATATTTACCTCCTATTATATTTCGCTGCAACTGAATAACGAAAATGTGAAATAACTTTATTTTAACTCCGAGTATTTGTTCCAGCTCCCTGCCAGAGCGATGACGAATGCGGTCTACTGGAGTCTTGTGTCCGAGGCCAATGTTCTAACCTTTGCGACCAGAGCAAAGCTTGTGGTCTTAATGCCATATGCGATATGGTTAACCACAAAAAGGAGTGTTCTTGCCCCGAGCAATTTACGGGCACTGCCGACAGCGAATGCTATCGTCTTCCTACCTACTGCCAATCCAACGCTGAGTGCCAGAACGACTTCATGTGCAAGTCCGGCGGTTGCGTACCAGCCTGCAAAGGACACGAAGAGTGTGCACAAAATGAAATGTGTGTGCAAGGATCCTGCACGCGTGAGTACTTACACTCGATTAATCTTACACAAAATAATGTTCGTGTGAAATTATCGCTGATACATTTTTATTGCATTCTTATTGACTTTGGGTCCTGCGATCTCTAACTATTTGTTTATTCCCTACAGTAACTTGCCGAGTGGACAATGACTGTTTCTTGGGCCACATCTGCCTCTCCAACACCTGCAGTATAGGATGTAGAAGTAACGAAGACTGTGCATCCACCGAGTCCTGCATCGGCAACACATGTCAGAACCCTTGCGCTAAACCGACCGTCTGTGGACCCAACGCCAAGTGCTCCGTGATCAACTACAGAGCCCAGTGCTCCTGTCCTGGTGGCTTCATTCCCTATCCGTCTGCTAATGTCGCCTGCGTTAGAGAACCAACAACATGCGCATTGAATTCTGACTGCGGTTCTGGATTTACGTGTGATTCAGGGACCTGCTTGGCCATTTGTTCCAGCCTGACCAACTGTCTTGACAACGAGCTCTGCGACGGCACATCTTGCCGACCTGTGTGCCGAAGAGACGATGACTGTCGCTCTGGAGAAATCTGTGACGACCTGATGTGTATAAGCGGCTGCCGCGCGGACAACGAGTGCCCCAACAAACAGGCCTGCATCGCTAACAGCTGCGTTGATCCTTGTGCTTCCCCAACAGCATGCGGCAGCAACGCCAAATGCTCCGTCGAGTCTCATAGAGTAAAGTGTGAGTGTGATGATGACCTGGTGGGCGACCCGTTTGTCAGTTGCAGAGCCAAAATCACCCCTTGCGATTCCTCAAGCGATTGCCCCGACGCAACGACCTGCGTTGCGGGTACCTGTCGAGCAAAATGTTCTGGTGATAATTCCTGCTTTGACAACGAGCGATGCGTGGGTGGAGTTTGCAAAGAAATCTGCAGCTCCGACTTCCAGTGTGCTGCTGGAACGATTTGTCAGGGACGACTATGCGTTGCGGGTTGCCGACGCGACACCTCGTGTCCTGAGAAGACTTCCTGCATAAACAAGGAGTGTCGCGATCCGTGCCCCTCCGCCTGTGGTGAATGCGCACTTTGTGACGTAATTAACAACAAGGCCCAATGTTCGTGTCCCGCGGATACCATCGGAAACCCACTTGTGTCTTGCAATATGCCTTCATTGCTTTGCTCCTCTTCCGAGGACTGCGGTGATGATGAGAAGTGCAAAGATGGCTACTGCTCCCTTAGCTGCTCAAGCAACTCGGACTGCAAGTGCGGACAAGTCTGCGACGACGGCAACTGTAAGGCTCAGTGCACCAAATCAACAGAGTGTTCGCAGGGCTTCTTATGCCTTTCAGGAAAATGTACAGCGGGATGTAGAACAAACAACGACTGTTCCACTGATCAGTCATGCATCAATTCGAAATGTAGAGACCCATGCGAAGTTAAAACGTGTGGCAAGAATGCCATCTGTCGAGGTTCCGACCATCGTGGAGTCTGTTTGTGCCCATCAGACATGCAAGGAGTTCCATCCGTTGAATGCACCAAATCGGAATGTTCGCGCGACCAGGACTGCAGACACACAGAAAGTTGCTTGCAAGGAAAATGTATTAACCCGTGTCAAACTGGCTGTGGCCTCAACGCACAGTGTAATGTAGTCAAAAGAGTTGCCGAGTGTAGCTGTCCTCCAAACTATTTCGGAGACCCAATACAAAATTGCACACTTGACGTGAATGAGTGCGCCAGGAACCCCTGTGCAAACAATGCACAATGTACCAACACCATCGGGAGCTTTGTCTGCGAGTGTAACCCAAGCTGTCAAGGCGATGCCTACAATGCAGGTTGCATCTGTCCCAGCGATCAAGTGAGTCCGTGCGCCATCACCACGTGTGGCATTAACGCCAAGTGCCGAACAGTCCTGAACAACGCAGCGGAGTGTTTCTGCCCAACTACTGCACCCAACGGCGACCCAACAATCGAATGTGAGTGTTTTTGGGGAGAGGGGGTGGGGATGGCTGAAAGGCTTGCACATTATATCCAAACAATCTATGAACAAGATTGTTACTCATTTTCCAAACAATCTATGAACAAGATTGTTAGTTATTCTTCGAACAATCTATGAACAAGATTATTACTAATTTTCCGAACAAACTATGAACAAGATTGTTACTGTTTTCCGACCGCCAACCTGATCTGTAACTCCCAGGCAAGGCAGACTGTCGGCAGCGCGGCTGTGGGCTGGGTGCGTCCTGCGTCGAAGATGGTTCAGAGTTCGAGTGCCGATGCCGAGAGGGCTGGAGTGGTAATCCGGACGTTGAGTGCGTGCCCGGTAAGTCTAACACAGAAACTCCAAGATGCCGATGACAAAATGATAACATTAACCAACGTGTCTATATTTTTGTGGAAATTTTCACTTGTTTTGCCATTCTAGTTCTTTCGCACCAAAAGCGGTGTCAGATAAGGTCCAGCAGATGCCTTCAACGTTATTCAATTAAGGCTGGTACTGTTTACTATCCTGGTTTTTCCTACCTGAATGGTTGTAAATACACAATTGCCTAGTGGCAGGTCACGTAGCCGATAGAGCACGTTAGCAATTTGCACCAACATTCTCTTATTATCATTGGCTGTTATATAAATGTTTGTAGAAACGTAGAATAAAATTTATAAGCACTTATTGTTCTTGGGAAGCACAATTCAAAATTCTTCCCTCATGTGGCAATGAAGCAGTCTAGATTCACAACCTCCCGCTCCCCATAATAGAGAAGGATTCGTGCTTCGAATCTAGGATTGTAAAAGGCTCTCCGCAAAGTATCAGCCACCCATCGCGATGATCCTGACTTCCCCTCGGAGTCCGACAAATCAACAAGACCTCGTCAAGATCCTGGCTGTCCCTGTGCAGTTAAACGCGGTGATCAGGCTTCTAATTACACGCCGAAAGCCAACGACTGTGTCAGTGTAGATTTATTGTCACTTGAACACTCCCCTAACACTACTGATAATGGTTTGTCAAGGCTTCCCTCAGTATCCAGCTCAAAAACTAGCCTAACATCTCCCACCTACTTCTTTTAACGACAGATAACTTTGAAACTCGGTCCGCCAACGGGTTCGCGGTTGATTCTACATTTGTCGCTAACATTTAGGCCAAAGTAGTCTAGTCACTAATGTATTCACCATGAAACAATTCCAGAAGAATTTTCAATGATTAGTCTTCCCTACTGATTTCGCTTTCGTAGAATAACAAAATACCGCTTCGAAAATCAAGAGATTGTAATCCAAGAGAACGTAACACTAATCAACTTGGTCCAATTCATACTACCCAATTACAGCTATTCGATTCGAATGGTCAAATCTACCATGGAATATTACTCTTCCTTACCAGCACCAGACTACACTAACTGCTCCCCATCACTCAAACGTGGTGCCTAATTCTATGTGCGAATCACGATTCACCTAATATTTTTAAGATGTTTCTTGAACAATGCAACGTGACTCCACTCAGTTGAAATGTGGAATAATTTTGATCAGACGACAAGGGTGAGTAAACTTTTATTGTTGTGCGAAAAAACATATTAACCTCTTACTGGTTGACACATTTCAGGTTCCAATTGACGTTTGATATTAATGTTTGTTCCTGATGACCTACTCATCAAAGTCAGCTAACACTAGAGGTGTTGATTCGGAAGGTGGTAACATGAACAAGGTGTTTTTTTTCTGGTTGCTCAGGGTTCGGCTCACCCGTACCCAAAGCTCGCCACTTGCTCACCCCTATGCTGCATGCTTATCTTTATCCTTCCTCCTTTCTCACACTAGATTCTCAGTGCACAATACATCTAGACTGCCGTCCCTCAATGGCTTGTATCAAGGGCAAGTGTTCCAATCCTTGTGATGAACCCGGCGCCTGTGGCTCAAATGCCGTGTGTAACGCCATAGCTCACGAGGCCTCGTGCTCCTGCCCGCCATGTTTCGTGGGACGGGCAGAGCTCGAGTGTAAGAGAAACGCGACGTGCGACGCTTCTGGGCCGAGGCTGACCACCGAACCTTGCCTAACTCACGGGGACTGCCAGGACTATTTGGCTTGTGAAGAGATTAATCATCAATGTTATGATCCTTGTAAAGAGAGCTCTCCATGTGAGCCACACAAGAGGTGCGAAGTCAGGAAGCATCAGAGAAGCTGCATTTGCAGACATGGCTTCATTTTGAATTCAGCGGGCGAGTTTGTCTGTGCAGGAGACAACATCGAATGCCATCGCCACGAAGATTGTAGTTCCGACTTGGCTTGCATTAGCAACAAATGTAAGAGCCCCTGCGAACAAGGACAACTCTGTGCGCCTGGAAAGACATGCGTCACCATGAACCACCAAGCCATTTGCCTCTGCCTTGAAGGCTGCACGCCTTCAGTTGAGATTTGTCTCCGGGACGAAGGATGTCCTCCAAACCTGGCCTGTGTCAGCTACCAGTGTGTGGACCCATGCGCCAGTCATGCTTGCGCCGGAGATTCGCCGTGCTACGTGGAAGAACACAAACCACTATGCAAATTCTGCCCAACTGGTTTTACAATTGATCCCATCTATGGCTGTGTAAAAGGTAACCAGACAGTATAAAATGGCTCTTTGTTAACCAGAATGCGCGCACCTACCCTTTTAATGACTGAACTTCTCACTAATCCTGATTCGCAGACATTACCTTTGCTGATGAGAATAAACCAACTTGAGAAAGCCTTCACAAAGAAATGACAACCTTAACAATTGATTGATACCAAGCTTGAGTTTCATCTGTCGTGACGTACGCTGGACACGTGAAACATCCTTTCCGATCAGCACTGAATTATTGTAGCCAGACCCAAGACGTTCGACCTTGTATTGCAAACTATAGACATTTTGATAAAATTTTCCGAAATTAAAATGTTGAATTCATTCATGTGCTATAAATAATAAAGTTTTGAACTTTATTTGTATAAATCAATATTGTTTCGGAAAATTTTATGAATAAAGGCATCCTTGCAATTTCTTTCATGTTCCTTTCTTATGCATTTTGTTTTATTTATGCCTCTTGTTATATGCTCTAATCAATTGTTTTCCTCTCGATTTCAACCGCTCATAATTCCACAGAAGCCCTTCGGCCCCAGCCTACCCCAACCCCCCCAGAGCCACAATGTTCCTCCGATGGGGACTGCGGCTCTCGCCGTGTGTGCCAGAACGGAATGTGTATTAGCCCGTGTCTGAACATGTGTGGGACACCTGACTGCGCTATTTTATTCATATCTGATGAATCTATTGAAGTAGAATGTAATGAAAGACCCATTGCCACACCTCTGCCCAATCGTCCGGGCGCAAAGACTTTGCAACCAACTCAAACCACGCTCCCCACGACCACTCCCGCGCGTCCGTCAACTACAAGTTCGACTTCAACTACTCAAAAGATTGCTACTTTCAGGCCATTTAGGTTTACGCAAACTCCAACAGGAAGTACTCAAAGACCCTTCCCTCAAACGACACAAGGAGTTCCAGGGACGATCACTAGAGGTAAAGATATCACTACAGAGAAGCCCCCTCGAGACAACTGGCCATCAACTCCGGGTCCATTTGTCACCAAAACTACGTTGAAGTCACGTGTAACTCTTCCAAAAAGTGTCACAGGTACAACTTCTGCAATTCCTCCGATCACCGGTGGAAGACACACCACGCAAATTCCTTTTAACCAAAGCACTCGTCCGCAAACTACGAGAAGAACAACTTCGTTCTCAACAAGAAAAACAACAACTGAACAAAGTGCGACCACATTAAAAAGAATCGACGATTGGCCAACGACGCCAGTAACGAGTTTATTTTCGTTGCATTCTACTACGAGTACGAGAAAAACAACACGTTTGGATTCAACGCTGCTGACGACTTCTGCTCAAAGAACAACTACTCCGAAAGATAATTGGCCGACAACTACGCCTTCCCCAGCGACGGATCCCGACAATTGGCCCACAACTACAGAAAAACAACTGCCTGATAATTGGCCAACAACTACAGAAAAACAACTGCCTGATAATTGGCCAACAACTACAGAAAAACAACTGCCTGATAATTGGCCGACAACTACAGAAAAACAACTGCCTGATAATTGGCCAACAACTACAGAAAAACAACTGCCTGATAATTGGCCAACAACTACAGAAAAACAACTGCCTGATGAGTTGCCAACTACAAGCCGTAGACTTTCAACTAGTATAACAACTACTGAAAGCAATGATTGGCCGACAACAATTACTAAAAAAACATCAACCATTAGCAAGAGACCAATAACCACTAGCAGTCCAACAACTGCTATATTTGATAACTGGCCTACAACAAGTAGTCAACCAATCACAAAGAAAACAACTACTGAAAGTATCGATGATTGGCCAACAACCACTAGTAGAAGACCATCAACCATTAGCAAGAGACCAATAAACACTAGCCGTTCAACAACTGCTATATTTGATAACTGGCCTACAACAAGCAGCCAGCCAATCACAAAGAAAACAACTACTGAAAGTATCGATGATTGGCCAACAACCACTAGTAGAAGACCATCAACCATTAGCAAGAGACCAATAACCACTAGCAGTCCAACAACTGCTATATTTGATAA
>SDVV010004004.1:0-14649 GCA_016164225.1 Gammarus roeselii
TATATGTCGATTAGTTTCAAGTAATGTTAGGTGATCGCTGGCTTCTTGGCCACAGGGTGAAAACGATTATGTGAGCTGCCGCATATTTTTGTGATTATTATGGGTGATAAAGCGGTAGCACGCCTAAAGTATGGTTTTACTGTTGAAATATGATTTCCCGCTGTAATGTTGAATATGCCGCTCCTACCATTTTTCGTGAATTACAACGAATATTGAATGAACTCACTGTACCATTTTACTACAGATCTGTAATGTAAGCAAAATATATATCGATGTATGACAACATAGATCAAACATCAATGATTGCAGAACGGGTTGCCATACACTGCCAAATATAATAATACCTTGGCAACCTAACCAACTTGACTAATAACTATATATTTTCATTCAAGTTTGATGGTCATTTATGATATTTAGTCCTTTTTTATATGCAATTTACAAATCAAATCACTCCACATGGATCTATTTTACTTAGCCTTTTTAAGATCACACATCATGTTCACACATACACACATTTATAGGTATATACAGGTTCGGTGCCGGCATACGCCGGCATAAGCCGGCCTATGCCGGTGCCATGTAGGCGTATACAGGGTTGATGCCGGCATATGCCGGCACAATGTAGGCGTATACCGGGTTGATGTCAGCACAATGTAGACACATACACACATTTGTATGCAAATACAGGGTCGGTTAACATCCATAGCAATATACCTCTGATTTTTTTTCCATTAGAACAAAGTCCCTTGCTTTTGTTATAAGATTTCTAATGTGGATCAGCTTCACGTCATGTTAGGGTAAAGAAACTAATCATCCTAACCTAACCCAACGTATTCTAACCAAGAATTATGTGTCATCGTTCGAGATTTTTTTTGTGCCTACGCGCGATATTCAGTCATTGTTTTAGGATTATACATATCAAATATCTCCACTTGGTTGTACATTTGATCTATCCATTGCAGTTTTTAATACACTCTTCCAGCTTTTAGGGGAGTAAACACACCCAGTTTGAACTTTGATTGTATGGATGTTACAGGTAATTCATATTATTTTTGATTTTACACAATTCTACATCACTTTTACATGTTATTCACTCCCATAAAAACCTAACCTAACCTAACCTTATGTATGGTAGTCAGTCATTGATATACACAAAGAAAGCCCTCCAAGCGACTCTAAATATCACTTTAACATACATGTTATTTATTTCGTTGTCACTCTGGGCCCATACTGGTTGGCAATGAAGTCCCCTTATCAAACTTGGATGGATTGAATGTTACAAGTATTTCTAATTTTTATCCAGTTTCATAAAAACGGACACATGGTACTGTACTCACACTATGTTTTTCTTATTTTACTGCGATATATCCACTTAACTCTACATCCTTTGACGACTTGCATCTCTAATTCACCTTTTCTTTCCTCTAATTTTCATATTCATGACGATGACTTCGTTTCAGATGTCGCCCCACATTACTTGTGGATTTTTGTTTATTCATTTTTTTTTGCACAGATAACAGACCCCTGTTACCCCATCACTTCCGAAAAAACGGTGCCTCAAGCTAACCCCATCCTTCCACAACAGAACCTCAAACTTGTCTGAGCTAGATCTGATCGGACTCTGATTTATATACTACCAATCTGTAACACATCTGGATCATTCACCCCCCCCCCCCATAATAGGTTTGTGACAATGTTTAAATTGGTGATGAGCGACATTTTTTTTAGGCTTCGTTTCATACCGTGAAACATATTCTTCTACTGATATCGACAATTCGATGGTACAACCGACTAACTGACTTGATGTATTTTATTGCAATTCATTGCTAACCTCTGAGTTTTGGATAATAAAATCATTTGATACAGGATTTCCAAGGCTTATTATTAGTTTATATTGCCATTATTTACAGACGTTGTTGTCATCATCAATGACGTATACATGTTTTTTCTAAGCAGCATGGTTCATACATCCAACAATACCCATCATCACTTTAATTCAGTTTCCTCTCAAAATCGTTCATATACTCCATCATATATTTGATGCGAATACCGAAGGCTGTCCCGTTCCCGTGAGTTCACAAATGTATAGCTTCTTCTTCTTGAACCTTAATTATTCGAAACTTTTCCAATTCAAAGTCGTTATGAGCTTCATCATTGAAAAATTGTTGCGTACGATTCATGTTTTCTTTTGTTCTCATATACAATTTGTTTTTTCACTACCTCAGCAATATTACAGTCATGATGATGATTTACCACTTGGATCATATAAATTTCGAGATTTGTTTTCTTATTCCACTTAAACTTTGTTACATACGACTGTAACGCGTCGACATTAGTTACCCAAAGCCGACTTCCTTTTTCCTTTATCCATTTATGAATGATATCTCCCATTTTTTTATTCATGTTTCACCCATTCTGAGATAACTGGTATTTTTCACCCTAGTCGATAAATGTTCGATCCGACTCATATCATCTTTGGAGGTTTCTTCTTCCAACACTTGTAAACAATTTTTTGCGATACGAATATTCATTTTGTTTATTATATGACGAAACGTGCGTCTCCACTTGATCTCAACGTAACACTGACTCCTTTCTCGGTATGCAGCTAACTATTATAAGTTGTTACATGTTGTTTGTCGAAAAACATTAGGCCTAACTTAACAAGATCATCAACTGTGTATGTATGTGCACAGGGAAGTGTACGTATGTGCATGTGTATGTTAAGCGTATGAACGTGTTACATGACTTAAAAAAAATGTATAACAAAAATTTAAATTTACAATTTCAATAAAAAAATCAATTTTTCGGGGGGTAACACCCTACTTGAGTAGCCAAGTTATCACTTCAATAGACCGACTTGGCTCTGTTACGCCTGATCCACATTAAAGGGTTTTGATGGGAGTGGATAACATGTATAAGTGATGTGAATTGTGTCAAATCAAAAATAATATGAATTACCTGTAACATCCATTCAATCAAAGTTTAAAATGGGTGTTTTTACTCTATCAAAATTGGAAGACTGTATTAAAAACTGCAAAGGATAGATCAAAATGTACAACCAAGTGGAGATATTTGATAGGTATAATCCTAAAACAATGACTGGATAGTGCGCTTAAGCACGAAAAAATCTCGAACGATGACACATAATTCATGGTTAGAATACGTTAGGTTCGGTTAAGATGATTTGCTTTTTTACCCTAACATGACGTGAAGCTGATCCATATTAAATATCTTATAACAAAAGCAAGGGACTTTGTTCTAATGGAAAAAAACTGATCAGAGGTATAATGCTACAGATGTTAACCAACCCTATATGTGCATACAAATGTGTGTATGTGTCTACATTGTGCCGACATTGGCCTCTGTAAACGCCTAGATTATGCATGCATATGCCGGCATCAATACTGTATGCGCCTACGGTGTGCCGGCATATACCGGCATAAACCTTATATACTCTTACATTGTGCCGGCATATGGCGGCATCAACCATGTATACACCTACATTGAACCTGCATATGCTGGAATATGCCGGCATTTGCCGGCACCGAACCTTAATATACGTATAAATGTGTGTATGTTTGTACATGATATGTGATATTGAAAGAGCTAGGTAAAAAAGATCCATGTGGAGTGATTTGATTTGAAAATCTCATACAAAATGACAATACAGCATAAATCACAATAAAAATTGTCGGTTTGGATGCTTAGGTATTAATACATCTGGCAGTGTATGGCAACCCGTTTTGCAATCATTGAAATTTGATCTGTGTTGTCGTACAATATTATATATTTCACTAATTATGAATCTTAGGCATGGTTTATTAACTAGATCTTGTTCACTGCGAACCGTACATCGCAGATTTGTAGTAAAATGTTAGAGTGGATTTATTCAATATTCGTTACAATGTACAAAAAATGGTATGAGCAACAAATCCATCATTACATCAAAAAATCATTTTCTAACATTGAAACCACACAAAAAAACTTGCTAACGCTTCATCACCCATAACATACACTGATATATGCGGTAAGCTTACATAATCGTTTCAACCCTGCGGTCTACTAGCGAGCGATCACCTAACATTACTTGAAACTAATCGATATTACCGGACTTGTATCAAGCAAAGTGAAAAAATATATCTGTGTAGGTAACCAATCTGTCAAAGATTGGTAAAAACTACAGAGTCAAGTGGATAGAATTGCTATGCATAAAGCTTAACTCAATGAAGAATTACCAAACATAGGTATGAAAACGGAAAAAAAATCATTCATGGTTAGAATAGGTTAAGATACGTTAGGATGGGTTACGTTTACGGCCCCTCTACATTGCGAACCTATAGTGAAAAAAGCTAGAGTGGATATTGTGCATGCTCGAAAAAGTCAGATATTCTTAATTGGAACGAAATTTCATTACAAAGCCTAATTAATCAACAACTTCTAACTGTACAAACTGTAAACGGTTAACATACATTTATAAAAGATAGACTTGAGGGAATAAGCATCCAGTAAAGACATGCGAGCAAATAACCTAGTTGAGATGTACATTACTTTATTGAAGACATTAAATACCTAAACTCTACACAAGTAGTTCTGTACTCTGCCCTAATTAATACTAAAAATTGTAGTACAATAGGGTATCCATCATAGTCAATTGGTTTACTTATACAAATAAACGTAAACGCAGCGAGCTTTTGCCTAGGGGGCTCTCTAACTCCTCCTAAACATAGAAATATGGTCCTACAATAAACGTACAATAACCTAACAATAAGACCAAGTTTGTAACAAATCGAATCTTCTATTTCTATAATATCCACGTCAAACATTGTACCAGGATTTGAAAAGATATAAATATAACACTAAAAATATGAAACATGTAACTCAATTATACCTGAAATAATGCTATACATTGCAGATACAAACGTAATATATCCTAATATTCCGATAATTGTATAAAATTCCCAATACCTTGCATCGAAGATGGAAACTGTACATGGAACATACAAAATGGATGAAATATACCAAAACGCACGAGGTATAAAAAAGCAAGAAGATCAATTCTCTGCCATACCCGAAACATACAGTAAAAGTAATGACGAACGAGATAAAAATAGCATGTAACCAATCAAACAGCTAACGTAAATAAGTTGCAAGGACATGTGATTGATTTACATAACTTTAACATATAGTAGATGGTGTGGAATACTTCTACACGCACACGCTATAGTATATACAAAATCTGAAGAAATTATTCATCAACTCAGTCCAAAACAGGGTCAAATGAAATATTTTCAAACTGAAGTAACCAAGTCTTAATCGTAACAGAATGTCATATATACATAAAACTACCGAAATGTTGCAATAACAGACAAATTATGCCTGAAATATAGTGCTACATGGAAGATGCAAACCTAAAAAAAGCTAAAAACTCCTATACCTTCATGATATACAAATTCAAAATTCCAAACACAATACGAATTCAACATGTATCAACCAATCGTTACTAAGGATACATAACACAAATAATAACTTACAATAAATCCATATCGTTCAGCTACTCCCACTATAGAGCATCCAACCGATACTCGCTATACAAAAAAAAATCGAGATAAGACAACCCGAACAGTCTACATACGCTTGATAACGGTCTATTTGCAGCATGCGAAAACATGGTAACACCGATATATCTGGTACAAACTGAATAATGCGTTAGCAAAGCTACTGCATCCTAAGGAAAATATACATCAACCCGTCAACTACCAAACTATTATGGCATACTATTCCAATAGATATTATATACATATAAAAATAAAAAAGACGGAAAGCAAAAAAGGATGCTTCACATCTAACCAACAAGGTTTAACAAAGAATCCAACCGCATCAAACCAACCAACCAACCACCGAATGAGTAAATTATACCCTATCTAAATACAAATCCAAACATAAACTACACTGAAAATATATAAAATTATTATCAAGACATAAAATATATAACGACACATACACTCAAAGATAGCAATCATGCCACGGAAATTACTGATAAGACAAAGAACAGGTATGAGAAATCTCACCTAATTTTCCAAAGCGCATCCAACTTCATGTCCAGGGGATCCCTACACCCCTCCCCTCCAGAAATTTATTATATCACTTTTCATTCCAGCAATGAATAAATATATATAAGAAGCAACAGTTAGTAACCAAGCGTACCCCAATACCGCCATCTAAAAAAAACATATAAAAAATGCGATAAACAATATTAATTATATATTTTTTTATTGTTCAAAAGGGTTGCTATCCCTGGCGCTAAATTCTTTTATAGCTAACGTCAGATCAACCCCTATCATCTCCGCCAACTGCCTTATCAGCCCCAAGTTGTTCCAACTACCTACCTACAGTACCATTTCTTAACAGCGAACATTCATAGCGTTCCTCAGTCACACCAGCCACTGTCATATCTGCCATTGACATTCTGGCGAAAATCTATTTCAGCCCACGTCAGAATCAGCCACCAGTCGTACCATTTTACCGGTTATCACTTTAAAGAAACTTTTCCTGCCCGACCTAACCTAACCTAGGGTACGTTTTTCTAACCCGCGGGGCAAAGGTACGTATTTCTAACCCGCGGGGCAAACATACGTATTTTTGTAGGGTACGTCATGCCGTTTGTTAGCGTTTTTTTATTGAAGTTTCATTAAAGTGATAACTGTCAGGTTGGTACACCTGTTTCGGTGTAATGACAGTGACAGATATGACAATGGCAGATTTTGAAGTGGTGGAAAATGCGTGTGGGCTGAATCATCGTTAGGTAGAAAGCACGTGGGATGAAAGATTTTTAGCAGTTATGACAGTGTCCGGCCATGACAGTGAGGTGAAGTGAAGTGGGATAGTGCGCGTGTGCGGGAATAATTTTAGCGCGAACGCTGGGCTCCCGTTCAAAACATAAACCATCCCAACGTATATTCGAAAGCATAGGGCCGAAAGCCCTCCGCCCCCTTCCACCACTCCGCGTCGGCCGCCTGCCTTATCAGTGACTCCGATCCACATCCGTTCCCACCGCCTGACTCCCGCCACTTGGTCACTCATGGTCGCACATCCGTACGCCCGCCGAAAAAAACTGCCGTAAGCCAGCCGTAAGTCTGTTTGACCTGTTATCTGCCTCAAGTCCCCAAAAGTAATTAATTTGATCCAATAATATTTAACTTGACTTCATAAAAAAACGAATAATTACAATATCCGATTTACATAGCGACTAAGTCTGACATCCAACGGAATTAGATACATCCCAATCATTACATTGTCTGAATCACGGATTTGCGTTTTCCCAGCGTTATATACTACTTTTCGCTGCCATCGCTTGTACATGATGTTGGCACATGAAATGACACAAAACTCATCGTGTTGAATGACGTCCCCACATCGACAGTGATTCCACCTCGTTGATGCTCGTGATTCCACCTCGCTGATGCAAGATTGAGGTTATGTAGACATACATCATTCAAATATGTTTTGCAACTGGTAGGATAACATTAATTGTCATTATTTTGCCGTTACCACAAAATCTCATGTAGAGCTTAACGTTTGACATTCATGAAATATTTCCTAAAATGTGTCGGGTCTCCCTCCCACGTCGTGTTTTTGCTGGCAGAGGTCCTTTGGGAATTACCTTAATTAATGTACAAAATAAAGATTTTTTTTTTCCACCACGATTGCATATGAAAATAGTTAGATGAATTCAAATAAACACTGACCAGAAACAAATAATACATCATTTGTTCGTTCGTATTTTTACGGAAAAGTGTTTGCGTTATAGCAACCATGGGATACGTTTCGACAATAATGCTAAAAAAAAAAATTGACCAAATTTTTGACAGGTGCCCTGGAACATTTCTCCGAGTTTCCGAAGACATTTTCAAGCAACGTGGAGAAACTGAGTTAGAAATAAACATACCTTGCAGATACGTGGTTTAGCTTCAGGCCACCATGAACTACAGATCAATCTCGGTTAGTGTTCGTTGAGATCTCTTTTCCAATTGCACCTAGATACCTTGCCTAAGACGACCACAACTTATCAAGACTCAACGCCGTTTTCCCTCAATCCCTAGTCATTCCACCAGCGTCGACCGATAGAATCCCTGACAACCTATTATCTCCTCCTAAGAAAATCTAGCAAAAGCCCCACGTCTGATCTGCTTAGGCAGCATCACCAGCAACTTTGTTCTTCGGAATACATTATGAGGAAACCCCACATCTGATCTGCTTAGGCAGCATCACCAGCAACTTTGCTCTCAAGAATATTCTATGAGTATAAGGAAAGCAGTGCTTGCAAAAACTGGCAGCAGCAGTGACAACACAATTTTGGATCTGTTGTTCTGAATTTCACCGGAATAATAAATCTTGACATACGGTGAACCGAAAAAAATAAATAATACGGTGCATAATATAAACAAGAAATGTAGCTCAATGAGAGCATGATAAATTTACTTCTTGATTTATAAAATAAAATGTACAACTCACTTTTTTACTTGGCAAATAAAAACATTCAAAAGTTGAAGTGAAAAGTGAAGGATTCAAACATTGCAAGCACTGACGCTGACGTAAAGAGTAAGAGCACAACAAATAAAAATATAATAAATGTTGTATGTTCTCAGATCTAGCATTCTGGCCTGATTATTAAAATTTATTAACAAGCTTGAGATTGAAACAATGCTAGTTTTAGCTGCTGCACAGTTCCATTTCACTTCGCTATAAATGCTATTAGAACTGGTCAAAATGTCTCATCATGTGCAGCAAACCAGAGCATCTGCTTCTTTGGATCGTACGTGGGAAAAAAATACATCTCCGGTTTTACTAAGCTAACGACTGCTTATTTCCATCTCTACTAGATTGACCATCAATCAAGATTTGTTCACATACAGGGTGCTTTCTTGTGGAAAGTTTAAAATGACAGCAAATTCCACCGATTGCTAATTAGGAAGCAGTTACAAATAAACGTTTAAGCGGCGCTCGGTTGCTCGTTTTGCCGGAGGGAATGCTGAGGACAGATTGCACAGTGGTATGCCAGTCGCATCCGGAATGTTCACCCAATTCCTATCTCACTGAGGTATGGTAGTACAGTCTAGAACGTTGACCTAATTCAGTTTGCACGGAGGTATGATAGTCATGTCCAGAACGTTGACCTAAGACAGATTGCATGGTGATATTATAGTCATGCCCAGAACGTTAACCTAAGACAGATTGCAGGGAGGTATGATTGTCGTGTTCAGAATAACAAACTAAGACAGATTGCACGGAGGTATGATAGTCATGGCCAGAAAATTAACCTAAGACAGATTGCACAGAGGTATGATAGTCATACCCAGTACATTGACCTAAGACAGATTGCACGGAGCTATGATAGTCATGCCCAGAACGTTAACATAAGACAGATTTTACGGTGGTATGATAGTCAGGCCCAAAACGTTAACCTCAGACAGATTGTACTGAGGTATGATAGTCGTGTCCAGAACATTAACCTAAGACAGATTGCACGGTGGTATGATAGTCATGCCCAGAATATTAACCAAGGACAGATTGCACGGAGGTAAGATAGTCATGCCCAGAACATTAACCTGGGGCAGATTGCACGAAGGTATGTTAGTCATGCCCAGAACGTTATCCTAAGACAGATGGCACGGAGGTATGATAGTTGTGTCCAGAACATTACCCTAAGACAGATTGCACGGTGGTATGTTAGTCATACCCAGAACATTAACCTGAGACAGATTGCTCGGAGGTATGATAGTCATGCCAATAACATTAACCTAAGACAGATTGTACGGAGGTATGATAGTCATGCCAAGAACATTAACCTATGACAGATTGCACGGAGGTATGATAGTCGTGTCTAGAACATTAACCTTAGACAGATTGCACGGAGGTAGGATAGTCATACCCAGTACATTAACCTAAGACAGATTGCACGGAGCTATGATAGTCATGCCCAGAACGTAAACATAAAACAGATTTTACGGTGTTATGCTATGCAGGCCCGTAACATTAACCAAAGCCAGATTGTATGAAGGTATGATAGTCGTGTCCAGAACATTAACCTAAGACAGATTGCACGGTGGTATGATAGTCATGCCCTGAACATTAACCAAGGACAGATTACACGGAGGTAAGATAGTCATGCCCAGAACATTAACCTAAGACAGATTGCACGGAGGTATGATAGTCATTCCCAGAACATTAACCTAAGATAGATTGCACGGATGTATAGTCATGCCCAGAACGTTAACCTAAGACTGATTGAACGGTGGTATGATAGTCATGCCCAGAACGGTATCCTAAGACAGATTGCACGGAGGTGTGATACTCGTGTCCAGAACATTCGGTGGAATTTGCTGTCATTTTATACTTTCTACAAGAAAGCACCCTATATGTGAATAAATCTTGATTCATGGTCAATCTAGTAGAGATGGAAATAAGCAGTCGTTTGCTTAGTAAAACCGGAGATGGATTTTTTTCCCACGTACGATCCAAAGAAGCAGATGCTCTGGTTTGTTGCACACTATGAGGCATTTTGTTTAGTTCTTATAGCATAGCGAAGTGAAATGGAACTTTGCAGCAGCTAAAAATAGTATTGTTACTATCTCAAGCATGTTAATAAATTTTACTGATCAGCTCAGAATGCTGGATCTGAGAACATACAACAATTATTATATTTTTATTTGTTGTGCTCTCACTCTTCAC
This sequence comes from Gammarus roeselii, assembly GCA_016164225.1. Lineage (NCBI taxonomy): Eukaryota > Metazoa > Arthropoda > Malacostraca > Amphipoda > Gammaridae > Gammarus > Gammarus roeselii. The sequence goes on from SDVV010004004.1 coordinate 10,729, forward strand.
GTCAGCGTCAGTGCTTGCAATGTTTGAATCCTTCACTTTTCAGTTCAACTTTTGAATGTCTTTATTTGTCGAGTAAAAGAAGTGAATTGTACATTTTATTTCATAAATCAAGAAGTAAATTTATCAGGCTCTCATTGAGCTACAATTCTTGTTTATATTATGCACAGTAATGTCTTTTTTTCGGTTTACTGTATGTCAAGATTTAATATTCCGGTGAAATTCAGAACAACAGACCCAAAATTGTGTTGACACTGCTGCTGCCAGTTTCTGTATTCACTGTTTTCCTAATACTCATAGATCAGTTATTATGTATCCTCGCCTCTGTATGTCATGGATATCCTCGTATTTAATAATGAAATTATGATCAGCTGGGTTTAAACATCACCTACTTGATAGCCCGAGTGGGTAGCGTGTCGGCCTCATCCTCCAATAGACTTCTTTCTATTATAAAACTGAAGGATGTAGGTTCAAGCCTACCTGACCCCAAGTGAGACATTCTGGCCGGTCTCTTGAATGATGAAAGGCTAGCCCAATGAGCGTCGTGGAAAAAAAAACAGGCTTTCAGGTGGCAGCTACGTTGTAACCCACTCTATAAGCGAAAACTCTCCACATTACAATAAATATATACTTTCTCATGCTGAAGCGGGGGCCTAATAAAGAGGAATTCAAAATCGTGTCATATATTCTAGGTATATGAATAAAGGTGAATATAGTAGAAACTACTTCTATGTATCATATGATTACGGTAAAAAGTATCACCGCGACACGAGCACAGAACAAACGTATATGAACACAAATAATTTCACTTACCCGTTCTGTGTCAAGCACTGAAAAAATTAGGCACTCGCATTATCGCATATAAACGCGTATCTAATATAGTATCGATTATATACGCTATAATCAGCAGCGATTTCATCGGTGACCAGAAATCCATCATTATAACCGTTTCAGAGCAGCGGCTATTGAGATAAAGGGAGGGAAAGCAGGTGATGGGTGCTGAATGCGTGAAATTCTGATCTGTTCTCGCTCGTCACAAGCAGTTAAGCTGATTTACGATTCTATACAGCACTAATTTTCCCCTAGGATCATATTATCATCAATGTGAATGCCTAGTTGTCTTTATTTTGTGTACAAAACCTTACCCTTGAAGCTGACAGTCGGAGAGCAACATCGAGCAACGAGTGAGTTGATCGTGTTATTTTATGACGGTCGGATTTGAAATCAATTCATTCCAATTTAAAACTGTTTTTAACAGGTCACTGATGTTATTCGCATAATGCTACCCTAATGTGTCGTTATGTGATACCCGAATATACACTCAACAGCGCTCCTAACAAGCCTCACCCGACACATCCTACCCCTACAGTGAGCAAAGCTTATTGTGGGGGGAGGATGCGAGACGGGTGAACAACACACTACGTAAGGGAAACCTGCCGTAGATCGCATTCTGATTATGCTATAATACTTATACGCCATCGCACTATTATTATGCTACAATACTTATACACCATCGCCCTATGATTATGCTACAATACTTATACACCATCGCACTATAATGCTTCTATACTTATACAATATCGCACTTTGATTATGCTTCAATACTAATACACCATCGAACTATTATTATGCTACAATACTTATACACCATCGCACTATTATTATGATACAATACTCATACACCATCGAACTATTATTATTCTACGATACTTATACACTATCGCAAAATTATTATGCTACAATACTTATACACTATCGCACTATTATTATGATACAATACTTATACACCATCGCACAATTATTATGCTACAATACTTTTACTCCATCGCATTATTATTATGCTATGATACTTACACACCATTGCACCATTATTATACTACAATACATAAACACCATCGCACTATTATTATGCTACAATACTTGTGCACTATCGCCATATTATTATGCTACAATACTTATACACCATGGCTTTATTATTATGATACAATACTTATACATCATCGCACTAGCAATATGCTACAATACTTATACAACATCGAACTATTATTATGCTACAATACTTTTACACCATCGCATTATTATTATGATACAATACTTATACACCATCGCACTATTATTATGCTACAATAATTATACACCATCGCACTATAATTATGCTACGATACTTATACACTATCGCACTATTTTTATGCTACAATACTTATACACCATCGCACTATTATTATGCTACAATACTCATACACCATCGCACTATGATTATGCTACAATACTTTTACACCATTCACTATTTTCATGCTACTGAACTTATACACCATTGCACTATTATTATACTACAATAGTTATACACCATAGCACTATTATTATGTGACCATACGTATACACCATCGCACTATTATTATGCTACAATACTTATACACCATCGTACTATTCTTATGCTAGAATACGTGTACACCATCGCCCTATTATTATGCTACAATACTTGAACACCAACGCGCAACTATTATGCTACAATACTTATACACCATCGCACAATAATTAGGCTACAATATTTATACACTATCGCACTATTATTATGCTACACTACTCATGCACCATCGCACTATTATTATACTACAATACTTATACACCATCGCACAATTATTATGATACAACACTTACACACCATCGCACTATTATTATGCTACAATACTTATACACCATCGCACTATTAATAAGTTACAATACTTATACACCAACACACTATTATTATGCTACAATACTTATACACCATCGCACCATTTTTTCATGCTACAATACTAATACATCATCGCACTATTATTATGCTACGATACTTGAAAACCATCGCACTATTATTATGATACAAATCTTATACACCAACGCACTATTATTATGCTACAATACTTATACACCATCACACTATTATTATGCTACAATACTTATACACCATCGCACTATTAATAAGTTACAAAACTTATACACCAACACACTATTATTATGCTACAATACTTATACACTATCGCAGCATTTTTTCATGCTTCAATACTAATACATCATCGCACTATTATTATGCTACGATACTTGAACACCATCGCACTATTATTATGATACAAATCTTATACACCAACGCACTATTATTATGCTACAATACTTATAGACCACACACTATTATTATGCTTCTTATCCTTATACACCATCGCACTATTAGTATGCTACGATACTTGAACACCATCGCAGTATTATTATGCTACAATACTTGAACACCATCGCACTATTATTATGCTACAATACTTATACACCATCACCCTATTATTATGCTACAATACTTATACACCATCGCACTATTAATAAGTTACAATACTTATACACCAGCACACTATTATTATGCTACAATACTTATACACCATCGCAGCATTTTTTCATGCTTCAATACTAATACATCATCGCACTATTATTATGCTACGATACTTGAACACCATCGCACTATTATTATGATATAAATCTTATACACCAACGCACTATTATTATGCTACAATACTTATAGACCACACACTATTATTATGCAAGGATTAAAAAAAAATGGCCTGTCAGAGCTTCGGAAATGTCAATTGTTCAAATCATGCATATGTTATTATAATCAGGTGGGAATATGTTTGAAGTTTACTCAGCTGCAACCAATTCGGTTGCAGGAATTTGGAGTGGCATGTGATAACTCACTTCTCCATTGTTCGTCAGGCGCGTATTTAAGGTGGAACAATCGCCCTCTTGCACCTTGAGGTTCAAAAATATGACGAAATGAACCAGGAATATTAATGTAGCCCCGTTCCACAATAGTCTATTCAATGAATTGCTGTTATGAATGTTTCGCTTGCCTCCAGTCTTTTTGTTCATTTCAGAATTCCTTTCAAAGACAAATCAAATATAGAG
>SDVV010004005.1:0-20667 GCA_016164225.1 Gammarus roeselii
TATATATGTTTTCAATTCCATGGTTTTAGTTTGAAACCATTATTAGCTATCTCACCTTTGTATCTCACCTATGCAGCCCCCCACAGCCCCAACAGCAGAGCAAGCAGGCATGGGAGGCAGTACACCTCAGCGTGCCAGCAATCGAAAAGAACAGCACTGTATAAGCACTGCAGCAGGACTCTGGTCGGAAAGCGCTCACTATGCCCAAAGAAAACAAAACAATGAAGACAGTCAACAACTGCACACAACTGTCAGCGACACAAACAAAGCCACAATATCACATCAAATTAAGTCTAGCAAAACTCATACAACACTGCCCCCAATTCCTTTGCCAGGGCCCTCTTGAAGCCGCAAAGTGAATCACACTGCACCACATCAGCGGGCAGCCGGTTCCAAATCTGCACACAGCCAGAATAAAGGAATCTGCGTTTATAGTCCGTCTGACAGCAAGGAACCACCAGCTTGAAAGAATGCCCACGTGTGTCAACATCCGGAGCTCTCTCAAACAGAGCAGACAAACCTGAATCAACTGAACAATGAAAAATCTTACAACACTTCACAAAATCAGAACGCAACAACCTCCTCCTTACAGAAAACAAGTGCATTGCTTCGAGCCGCTCACCATAGTCCACTCCACCTAGTCCATCCATCTCCCTAGTCCACCTCCTCTGCACAGACTCCAACAGTCTCAGATCCCCCAAATATCCCACATTCCACACACATGAGCAGTAGTCCATGATGGGTCTTATATGAGTTATAAACAAAGAGACCATGAAAACAGAACTCCTATTGACAGTGGAGCAGAGCAGACTGGTCGCCAGAGTGGATGCCTTTCTTTCAACACTCCTCACGTGGAGATGGAACCGCAGCCTTGAGTCAACAAGCACTCCCAAGTCCCTGAAAGAATCGAAAAGCTCAAATACCACACCATTCAAATAATAAGCTGTTCTATCATCAATCTGCTCCAATTCAAGACGGCCCCTGTAAAAACGCATAAAGACACACTTGTCAATGTTCAACCAGAGATTCCATGACAACGACACAGACAGCACCAAATTCAGAACCCTCTGCAAAGAAGACATACCCAGGCGAACTGCTTGTACATCGCGGGGGAAACTCAAATAAAGTTTGAAGGCGTCACGTCAGCAAATTCCTTCCACTTACAAGCCACACCTGCTGCAACATGATTGACATATAGCAGGAACAAGAGCGGACCCAGCACAGAACCCTGGGGACACCTTTTGTCACCTCCCGAAAGTCACTGACAACTCCCCCCACAGAAACACACATTCGCCTCCCTATCAGAAAATTACGAATCCAATCTAACAGTCCATCCGGAATACCCACACATCTCAGTTTCTGTTCAAAATTTAAGTGCACATTAATGTTACCACTTTATAGGTGGTAAGCTACTTCTTACGTATTGCTTATTTCTAATTTGCCTATCATTGTGACTACTTACACTAATTTCACTTTCTACCCGTGTGTATTGGGATTTTTTCATCCTGGTAATTTCAGCAGGCAAGACTGTACCGGCCTCCCTGACTTCCTTTGATCCAACTTATTGGTCTATGAGAGCTGACGGAGGCTGTAAAGGTGAGATTCATTATTATTCTGGTAGTTAGGTGGTGACTATAAAGTCTGATGTGGAGTTTCCTTGACCACGATTTTTAAGCTACAAATATCTTTGTCAATTTGAGCAGCACTTTGCAAGTCAGACACTCTGCGGCGGGTGATTGCCTACCTCTACGGTCAGCCCTTGGAGATTCAAGACAATGCTTTCAACGAGGTGTTGCAGTTATCACTCCTATTGGGATTAACTGATATCAGCAAGCGCCTGGCCAAAACGGTCGCTGGACTTCAGCAGGACGTCAAAGGCCACCTGTGTAAATATGAAACGGATGTTGGCCAGTGTAAACTGGATAATGAAGCATCCAATCGGCTTGATTTCCCAATGATTGGTCCTAGTGAATCACTCAATGATGAGCTGAACAGTTCACTACATACTGCGTTGCAAAGAAAAAATGATGTTCCACTAGCCACTGGTGAAGTATATGTCTGCAGAGATGGATCTGAAGCCAATTTCAATGCTGCAGCAATTGATCAGCTGGACAGTACATGGCCTGTTAAAGTGTCTGAATGTTTCACAATATTACCAACTAACAACTCATTGTCAACGACCTCTACAATTGATGTTGCTGATGATAAAATGTTGGATGTTGATGTGAAAAGTATAGCATTTCTGTCAGATTATAGAATTGGCAAAGGCCTAAACATGAGCTGCCAAAGTGGCAGTGGCCCACCACTCGAAAGTGGTGTTAACACACATGACTCCTTCGATATTCAAACTGTTCTTGAATCGGCCTACAATAGTGAGATGACTGCCGAGATGTGCACCTTACATGAGCAGAATCATGTTACGTGTGGCGATGAGGTGGATTGCCTCATTGAACTAACCATAAAAGAAGATGCCAAAGACAGCTGTCCTGACATTATCAGGACACATAATTATATCACGGACACTTCATATCTTTGCTTACAGGAAGGGTTTGCCAATACTTCAGAACATACCGGTCTGAAAAAATCCTTACATCTCAGTAAAAACTTGTCCAAGAAACGACCTTCAAAGCAGCAGCGCCTGTCACCCTCTACATCCCAGCTGCGGAAACGTTTCCTCCTTCCAAACATATCAGACGACACTAATAAAAAGATTGTTGGAAACGCACATACGTCCTCAACCCAGTATGGGCCGCTGTCTTGCGCCCCCACTGGTCCGGACTCCTTCACTCCGACTGCAGAGACGAGCGCCCACTACACGAGTGAGACCAAAGAAGCAACTGGGGACGAGAAGGTCTGCAAGAACGCGGACTCGTCCCCGGCCATGTCTGGCGCGGGGTTGCGGTGCGGCGTATGCCACTCATACTACCGGCGCTGCTCCGACCTGGTAAAACACGTACTGGAACTGCAGCACCAATCACGCATCTGCCCCATCTGTTCTTTCCAGGTGAGGGCTAACAGATTCATTGATCTCCAGAAATTATTAACACTGGCAACTCCACAATCGGATTATTACTATTACTGTGAGAGCAGTTGTTGAAGGAGGAATATGACAGTGGAAGGAGGCAAAGCCTGGTTAATGCCAAGGAAAAAGGGGAGACTCTCAAAGGTGCTTTGTTGAAATGTGCAAAAAGTGTGTGTTGTGCACCACGTGTCATGTTCAAGTGGTGGTGGCGTCGAAGATAAAGAGCCTTTGATGAGTGGTTTCAAGAGAAATAGGTGGTGGCCTGTGACAACTAGGAATAGAGAGAAAAAATAAAAAAGGCAAAGCAAGTGGTTTGGAAATTTAAGAGGAATGCTGAGGCTAGGTGAGGTAGGTAATTGTGCCAGTATTTTCAGTGAAACAAAAAAGTTCTGAATCAAAGTTAAGAGGGTGAAACAAGGAAAGACCAGGAAGGAGGAGGCAGTAAAAGATGTAAACGGCCGGTTGTTCAAGGCGAGTGGTGATCCACAAAAGAGATGGGCGGAGTATATTGATGAGTAATTGAATGTGAGGAGACATTGTTGCTGTGAGTAGTGATGTAGGAATGCCAGTTTTGAGAGCAAGACGTGTTCCGGACATTTCCTAAGAGGTGCAGGAGGCAGTAGACGAGATAAAAGCAGGAATAGCCCCTTGTCTGTGTAGCGTTTCGACAGTACCTGGGTGAGGTAATAAATTTGTGCTTCGTGTTCGGTGTGGTGCCAATTGAGTGGTGCAGGCCTTGCATTGTTCCACTTTATGTTGGCAAAGGGATAAAACTTAATGCTGCTACTCGTGAGGTATCAGTTGCTTGTGTGTGTTCTTGGTAAGTTGTCCAGAAGAGTGCTAATTGAGAGGATTAGAGGCAGTAGGGATGTTGTGATTTGCGAGAAGCAGTGTGGCTTTAGGTGTGGTTGAAATTGTGCCAATCAGATATTTGCTCTGAGACAAGTTTGTGAAAAGTATTTTGCAAAGAGAAAAAATGTTTTCTGTATCTTCATGGACCTGTAATCGCCTTCGATTGGGTCGACAGGGAGAGGCTATGGAGAGGGCTGCGTTTGTTGGAGTGGGCGAAAATGTGTTGGAAACTGTTCAATGTTTCTATGTTGGCAGCAGAACATGTGTCAGAGTGGAGAGCAATGAGAGTGTTTGGTTCACAGTGCAAGTGGGATTGATATGAGGTTGCATTATGTCTCCCTGACTGTTCAATCTCTACATGGATGGAGTGGTCATGGAGGTGAACGCAAGTGTAATAGGTCGGTCGAGGTTTAAAGCTGTTAGGAGCAAATTGGCATTGTTGGCAGTTGAGTCTGTTACTGTTTGCGGATGCTACGGCACTAGTGACAGATTTGGAAAAGGAATTGTGTAGGCTAGTGTCGGAATTTGGTAGAGTGTGAGAGGAGGAAGCCGGAAGTTGACGTGGGTAAAAGTAAAGTAGCTAATGAATGTTTGAGAAAGGTCGATGTGAGCAGAATTAGTGCCCTCATAAAGGGAAGGTCATTGAAACAAGTTCAGTGTTCTAAGTACCAGGATTCTTATGTGGAGAAGATTGAACGAGTTGTAACTGAGGTGGTGTTGCGAGTGGAGGAAGGGTGCAAAGGGTTGGGGGCAGTGAAGAGTGTAATGAGCTGTAGGACGTGCGCAATGCAAACGTTAAGACGATTGTATGAGGAGGTTGTTGTCCCAACTGTGCTTTATAGGGCTGAGACATCTGTGAGGTATAACCGGAGTGATGCTGTGGGATAGGATCAATAATAAAAAAAATTGAACTAGAACAGGTATGGTGAAGAAGTTAGAGGGCAGAGTTGATTCGCGTGTTATGAGATGGTTCGGGCACATGGTGAAGATGGATAATATGAAATTGGTGGAAGAGTTGGATGAAGGCCAAGGTGAGTGGACGAAGACCTAGAGGTAGACCAATGTTTGGGTGGTTGGATGGTGTAATGCAGGCGTTAGGAAGGAGAGACATAAGTGTGGAGGTAGCGAGAGGGCGTGTAATGGATAGGCGTGAGTGGAGGATTTGTGAATAGATGAGTCCTGGCTCTGCCTTGATGTGCTTCTCGCCCCTTGGCATCTCCTTGGCCCCTTGGCATCTCCTCTTGGCATCTCGTTGGTCGTGGGTGGGGAAAGGCCCTATCGGAAATAAACCTGCTAACGCTGTCGTGCCCTACTGCTGACAGTGATCTCTGACCTCATTCTTGACCTGAAGTGTGTGTTGCGGGATTCTGACTGAACCCTTAAGCGCCGAAGGGCTATGTTTGTTTGCGTTTGATTTGCTAAAGAAGAGTGTGAGGCGTCTTACCGTCGGCCACTCCCCTCTCTAGCAAATTCAGGCTAGTGTCTGTATCGGTACTGTGAGAGCAGAGCTGCGCCCTCTTAAACCTACTGAAGTTTTTTTTCTTTCAAAAACGTAATGTAATTGTATTTAAATTTATTGGGTGATCATTTACAGCTGGTCAGTCAGTGATGAAATTAATAAAACATCGTTGTTTTGATTGCACCCCTGAATTGCAATTTTGTGACTAATGAAGCTTATGTGCTTGAAAAACTCTTAAATGCTCTCTTTGGTGCTTATTTCATATTTCTGCATGCTTTGGTGTATAGAAATTACCACTGGCGACCTGGTACTCTTCATACCTCTCATCTCGTTTTACTCCAGTTTGTCCGTGTAGTTAGCCCACAGCTATATATTTGCATTAGCTACGGTGTACCTAAGCAATACTGTAGCGATTCAGCACTACCCTATCAATGCTAGCACCACTGTCGCAACGGCGTTTCTGTAAGATGACTACAAGTAGTTGCTACCTGGCTCTCCCAGAACCATCACGTAGCTATAGCTCTATTATTTACCCTCGAGGTATGAGCAATTGAATCGGTACTGGAAATGCTTAGACGTGTCTCTCCTCCTTCAGTATTCATGCCTCCATCCTCCATGTCAAAGAGGTTTATCAACGAAATTTCGTGATTGATCGTCGTGATTAATATAATTTTACAGTTTTGTGCCTTTTTTTACCTTTGGCTCAGAACTATAGCCGCCGTTTACCCTCTGCCTCAGTCCTCCTACGCGGCGTCGCAACGCCGCCACTTCAGCATGCATGACTCGCCTTTGCCGTTCCTCTGCGGCGGCTGCGACCTCCGCTTCCGCACGCGAGCTCATCTCGCCATGCACGTGCCCAAACACTCCAGCAAGCGGCCGTAAGAGACTCACTCTGGGGTAGCAGCATGGCCAACCCAGCACTGGTAGTGGGACGGCTTTACTTAACTTAACAGATATATAGTTCAACCCGGTCTTGAAGTTATTGAATGATCTCAGAAATCTAGAAAATGTTACCGACCTAGTTTATATGGGCATAAATCGTTGATATTTTTTAATGAAAGATGTCGATAAGGTAAAACATGTCAGCTAAACATATCTTGCACACCATCGACGTGACTTTACATTTAACAAACTTGCTAAGTGATCACAATGCTCGTTTCAGTTAGCTCAATTAAGATAGTCGGAATAATATTTACTTTCTTGAGCTTCATTGAACCATTTCATCCCTATGAGGCTACCGACGCTACCTCGAACAAGATTTACACTATAATAAATTTACCAAACTTGCTTAAGTGATCACCTTGCTCGTTTCAGTTAGCTCAACCAAAGATAGTCGGAATAATCTTTACTTTCTTGAGCTTCATTGAACCATTTCATCCCTATAAGGCTACCGACACTACCTCGGACAAGATTTAAATATAACTACACTTCTTCCGCAATATCATTCCATGTTTTGCTCTTTGCATTGCGTCTTGGTTTCTTCTCAAGGGCTCCATCCCACCGCAGATTCTCGTGCACCGAGTGCGGGCGCACCTTCAAGTGGCGTCACGCACAGCAAGCGCACATGCTGCGGCACCGCGCAGAGGGCCACCTGCTCTGCGACGTGTGCGGCTTTTCCTCAAGCTATATCAGCACCTTTAAAGCGCACCTGCAGCAGCACACTGGACAGGCCTTTCAGTGTCCACACGTTGGCTGCTCTTTCAAGGCATTCAGGAAGAACAACCTCAAGTCGCACCTTGTCACGCATTCTAATGTAAGGGATGCCATGGATAGAATTTAGAGCAAGCTCACTTCAGAGTGTATGAAAAATAATTTTTTTATTTCAACTTATACTTGTGCTGGTGAAGAAAAAACACAATTTTTTGTTCTAACGTATACTTATGCAGCGAAAAAAATAAAATATCCTAACTAAATAAAAAATTGACCAGAACAGGTCTTGAGTTGTCAGCAAATTTCTATTGAATTGCTTCAGTTTGTATCTGATCGTTGTTTGCCTTACCCTGGATTCGTTGCGTTTCTTCCATACCATGACACAAACATGTCGTAGCCCGAGTATGCAAACTTGAACTACCGAACCTCAACTTAGATTACTAATCCTGTTTACGATTTCATGGCGGAAAGGTGCTCTTATTTAAATGACGCTGTACTTCAAGCATCGTCTTATTACGCACTTTTAAATCACTCATTATTTAAGAGTCTGCCTAGTAGAACTCGTGTGTGTGATTAATTATTATATTTCATTATAGGATGAGCTCTTTATTCAAGTTTACACGTTCTAATTATTACACGTAAATTTAAAATTGTGGTTGCACCATCGAGAAACTAGTATAGAATCTGGGGCCGGGACTCCAACCCGCCATGCTGCTGGTGCCGAGACTGGTTAGTGCGCTAGGCCATCCAACACTACAGAAGTTGGGATTCAGGCTTCACGCACACACAACCCTTCAGGTCAGACTAATACGCTCCTTTGTTATCACTGTATTATAGCAGTCACCGTGCATGAAATTTTGGAGAGAATGTGTTACAACAATATTATTTGAAGACTTATTTAAATGATGGCAACGATTTTCAACACAAAAAAATTTATAGTCCATAGCCGGAAATCAAATCCGCTTGTTACAGGAATCGAGCCCACAGTTCTAGTACAGTTCTACTAGAACTGTACTTATTGACAGCTCTATGTTGCTATTAAATGATCTGGTGCAAATGCCCACTATGAATGTGGCAGCACACTTTAGGATATTGGGGTAGATAGATTATTATTCATTTTATAGAATATGAACACTTTATTTTAGTATTTTACTATTTCTTATTTCGTGGGCTTTATTATTTATCTGTGCCATTTTTCATTTTGATCAATTTTGAATTAGTTACATAAATATTTATCGTTAGACGCCCGCAGGGGTCCTAGGTGGACTATGCGGTGTGTTAGTTAGTCTAGTCCAACCTACAGAGGGAGAATTTGCGCTCTCCCGGGCGCCTAATTAATGTCCGAGCACAGCTAGGCGTTTTGATGGCTGAATGGTGAAATAATGTTGAAGTTGATCTTAGTGAGTGAAAGTCTGAATCGCGCTGTCGTGGAAGGGATGAGGCGAGTCGAGGCAGGTTGAGGCGAGTCGACTGGCGAGGCGACGAGTCGAGACGAACCGAGGCTGGTTGAGACTAGGTGACTCGGGAATGGAGGGTACTCGTGAGACCCGCGGGACCAGGAAGATTTGAGGGGACCCACTTGGACCATTCCGGGGCCCTTTGGGACACACTTGAGACCCTTTGGGACCCCCTTGAGAAACTTTGGGACACGCTTGACGCCCTTCTGAACCCTGGGACCCCTGCTTCCCTCTCCCCTCACTGTAAAACTCATACTCAGAAAAATGTATATATGTGAAATGCTGCGAGGCTGGTCGAGGTGCGTCGAGATCAGTCGGAACATGTTGAGTCGAGTTGGTCGCGACGAGCCGAGACTGGCCGAAATGATTCGAAATAAGTCGAGATGAGCTGAGACGAGAGGACCCGGAGAGCTTGGGGGACCCGGGGGACTTAAGTTACCCTCCGGGATTCGTCGGGCTCTTTTGCGACCCGAGGTACCTCTGCCACCCCACTCCCACCCTAAAATGCTTAAGTGAAAATTTTTGTTATTGCAGTCCAAATGATTACTAGTGCAGAGGGGGAAAGCCGCGTCGAGATCAGTCGAAACATGTTGAGGCGAGTCGAGTTGGTCACGACGAGCCGAGACTGGCCGAAATGATTCGAGACAAGCCGAGATGAGCTGAGACGAGGGGTCTCGAGGGACCCGCGCAGCTCAGGAAGAACCAAGGGACTTGGGTTACCCTCCAGGAATCGGGTTACCCTCCGGGAATCGTCGGGCTCTATTGGGACCCAAGGAACCTCTGCCCCCCACACCATATCCCCTTAAACAATGAGTACGAAATCAATAATCCGAGCAGTTTTTCTGCCCGTGACGAACCTGTCCTTATTCTCTTCTTCACGATCCACAATTTTGTCATGTACAATAATGCTAGTGAATTTGTGCGGGAGTTTCTGTTTGTGATTTTGTGAAGTATTTTTTTCTCCAGTCTGTGCTCGCTCGCGCGTACACGGACCATATGTAGTTTCTGGGGTTGACCTGGACTGCGTAGTATAAACCTTGTGACGCGTTGCGGTTGGAGTTGATCTAATCCGTGAAGCCATAGACCTTGTACCAAATGTCGACGATACCATCTGTGCGCACTGGCGCGCGTGCATATTACTCTTGGAGTTCTGAGTAGTTGGAGGCGGGGATTCGTTTCGTCTGAGTCTTTATCTTATCTGAATAACTAAATTTTACCTCTACTTAACTAGACCGCGTAGCTGTAAACATTGTGTTGGTTGCTGTCGGAGCTGACTTTGTCCGTGTAGCCGTAAACCTTGTACCAGTCTCGACGATGCTACCTGTATGCACTAGCGTGCGTACATATAAAGCTTGAAGTTCTAGATGATTGGAAGCGGAGGTCCGTTTCGCGTCTAAGCGTTGTTCTTATGCGCACCAGCGGGCGTGTGACATTGCTAAAATGTTCAAATTTTCCTAACTTTAAAAGCGTTTTTTTCGCACACTGAGGCGTGTGTGCCTAGTGGAATCTATGATCATCGAGCCTATTATGAATCGCGTTGAGGCTCTGGTGGAACTGAGGATCAAATCGCACTTTAGGCGAGGGCGTTCCTCCTTTTTTTTATACAACCTTTTTCTCCTACTATCGTCCCTTTTTCATGTTCAAGTTGTTGATGTTGTTGTTGCCAAGCCCCTGCTCTTCCTGCGATGGAGAAGCCACGGCCAATGCACAACTCGAAATCCCAGATACCCACCGATATTTTGTTGCCCCTCCATTAGAACGACACCCCCGAGAAAATTGTTTCTGTACTGCGAGCGCACTCAAAGATCACGCACCGACGTGATATCATGATGGAAACATCCGGATGCGATCGCTGGGAACGATTTCATGACTTGTTCTCAGGTACGCGACTTTCTCGCTTTAAAAATCTCGCTTATTTCAATTTAATCGGACGAGCCGTTTCCTGACCGAGTAGCAGACTTCGTGCATAATTTCCCGTTCCCTACATCTTCATTTTTTTTTCAGCGTTTTTTTCTCAACACAAGTGAACTACTAACGCTGTCTCAAAATTCCAACTTTACAGATGCGGCCTCACCAGTGTGACGTGTGCGGCAACTCGTTCTCGCTGGCCCGTAATCTGAGCCGCCACATGAAACTGCACCTCACTGCGCGGCTGCTTTGCTCGGAAACTTCGAGCACCACCTGCGCCTTCACTACTACTCGCCCCGACAAGCTGCGCGCGCATCTCCACCACAAGCACGGGATCCGGCCCGACAGCGCCACTAAGTTCACCGTCACTGAAGGGCGTGAGAACGCTGCTGCCGGTGACGCAGACGAGCTGTATTTCAAGTCGTCGTCCGTCGAGGCCATTAGTAGTGTGTTTTATGATAGAAAGTGCAAAGTCAGGCGAACTGATGTTGCATCGGTCAAGTTTAAAAATGTTTTGGGTGGTCCTGAAAACCTAACTGGTTTCAGTACCACTGATATTTCTTCATCGGAGATTGTTCATTTGGCTACTCCCGGGGAGTACACACGGGTAAATATTGATACTTCAATAGACCATGATGTGGTCGCTTGTTCATCAGAAATGAACACTCAGACGCCAAATATGAAGAGAAAAAGGAAAGCTACACTGAACCCTTTGAAAGAGCCCATGAAAATTGTTTCTGATTTGGAGGGCAATGTGAAAGAAGATGCAAAGCCTTCCAAATTAACGTTCAGAAAGAAAAAGGAAGAAATTTCTGCTGGCGTGAAACATTCTAATTCATTACCTACCTATTCTCGATCAAAAGTAGGGGCTTCGAGGTCTCGGATAAAATTGTCAAGTGCGGCAAACCCTCAACAACGAACAGTATCGGTCAAGACGAAGATGTGTTCTCCTACTAAAACCAGAGCCGCATCTGGGTCACCTTGGTCAGCTTGTGTACCGTCGTCGTTCGTACATCAATCCACATCAGACTCGCTATCTCGTCAATCCGCAGTTTCTTATGTCCTCACGAGCAATTTCAATGCCGGCAAAGCTGTATTAAACACACGTTCCAACAATAGCAAAGATCCAAGTGATAATGAAGAATCACGGAACGCTGACCGGTCTTTCGACGCTTCTACCTTAATATCGCCGCCGTTCGCCACTGAAACTCTTCCTGTGTCAGTTGCAGAAGACGTTCATTTCACGAGTTACGTTACAAGTCTTTCTGAGAGACCAACTCAGTCCATGCCATTGGAGCCACATAATTCAACTACATCCTTTGCGGTCTCTCGAACTCTGTGTTCTCGAAGAGATCAGTTGTTTGCTGTTTCCGATAGTAATAGTGTAACGTCTATTTTAGTGAGCATGGCGTATGAGAATCCCAACGAAAGTAGAGTGGCAAACGAAATTGAGACACATGAAAAAAATGTCATGGACAAAACTGATTTAGTTTCGCCACATGGTCCTGCTTTTAGTAACGAAATCGATTCAAGTCAGCTACACACTCCTCCAGGACCGATCCCTGAGCCGAGTCAGTTACACACTCCTCCAGGACCGATCCCTGAGCCGAGTCAGTTACACACTCCTCCAGGACCGATCCCTGATCAGAGTCAGTTACACACTCCTCCAGGACCGATCCCTGATCAGAGTCAGTTACACACTCCTCCAGGACCGATCCCTGAGCCGAGTCAGTTACACACTCCTCCAGGACCGATCCCTGATCAGAGTCAGTTACACACTCCTCCAGGACCGATCCCTGATCAGAGTCAGTTACACACTCCTCCAGGACCGATCCCTGAGCCGAGTCAGTTACACACTCCTCCAGGACCGATCCCTGATCAGAGTCAGTTACACACTCCTCCAGGACCGATCCCTGATCAGAGTCAGTTACACACTCCTCCAGGACCGATCCCTGAGCCGAGTCAGTTACACACTCCTCCAGGACCGATCCCTGATCAGAGTCAGTTACACACTCCTCCAGGACCCTCTCCTAACACACCCCGGGCGTTGTATTCTGATGATGACCACGACGCTCGTTATCGCATCTTTAGAGCCGTCACAGACGATGTGGATGATGCCACTGAATGTACTGGTAAGTTACCTGGTTTCGATACACCGTCCAACTCTTTCCATTTAGTTGTCTCCGATCAGAGTAGTTGTGCCGACCGCTGCTCTTTGCATAACAGGAGTGCGCATGAGAATGACTCTGCTGCTAGTCATGGGGTGTTTGCAGGAGTGATACAGCCCGAGGGATCAGAAGAACTCCAGTTCCTGCACCTTCAAGACTGCGAAGTCAATTTGCTGCCCAATCAGTCTAAAGAGACCATATCTTTCTTGGGTCCTGTGCTGGACTGCATAGAAGAGAGAAACATTGAAAAGGTGCCAATGACACTAGCTGTTGATCCAGTTCCTGACAATCATGCGGAAAATCATGAAGTAGTCCTCTCATCGAAGCCCACCACTGATGATATTGACCCATTGAACAGCGGCGGAAGAAGACAGCACCCGCCCTCGATGGAAGAATCCCTAAGAGAAAATTGTGGTCCTGAACGAACAATGTGTTCTACTCGACGATGTCAGAATTTGTGCCCGTCTGAGACAGTGCTGCAGCGTTTGCAAGCCCCATCTGTTGGAGAGAGTTCCAGTGAAGCCATGAAGGATGGAGGCGTTCAGCCGTCACTTGAAATTCCCGCCGATATATCAACAGTGGCTGGTCCGGTGATTGATAGTCTTAAAACTGTCTCTGATGACGGTCGATGTTTAACCCTCGATGCAAGTTCCTTCGATTCGCTAGTGCAAAGTTTAGCTGCGCTGGACTAAACACTCATGCTTTGCAAGAAAATATGATTTTTTTTGTGTCAAATGTTGGCACGATAAATTTGCGAGTTGAACAACTTGTGCAAATGTTTATTTCACCACCTTCTGTTTCAGGTCGCGGTAGGAATGTTCACGTATAATGTTTTTACCCTAATCAAAATAATTTGTTTATGTTTAGTAGAGATATCCACAAGTACACATGGGTAAGGATGGCCCATGGTGTAGTGGTGGAGAAAGCACTGATGGATTATGTGCTGATATTGAGGGGAGTGGCGGGGAGGCTGTTGGATGTGCGGGTGTTGAGAGGGGAGGGTGGAGAAGTGTCTGACCATCTGCTGGTGTGAAGGTAGATTAAGAGTGGAGTAGAAGTGGAGGGGCAACAAACGAGTGGGAGGAGGAAGAGAGTTAGTGAAAGTGAGTGGACTGAATGTGAAAAGTAGAGCCGAGGAGTTACAGAAGGCGTTGAGGGAAGAATATGACAACGTGAGAGGACAGGACCTGAGAGATGTGGAGGAAGAATGGGAGGCGTTAAGAGATGCGTTGCTGAGATGTGCGAAGAAGGTGTGTGGTGCGCGCCGTGCTTGCGGGTGCAGAAGAAAAGGTTGCGAGTGGTGCAACGGAGGTCAAACTGGCGGTGGCACGGAAAAAAGGAGCGCTTGAGGAGTGGTTGCAGGTGAAGTCGGTGGGGGCTCATAAAAATTACAAAGAGAGAAGAAGCGAGGTGAAGCGGGTGGTGAGGAGAGCCGAAAGAGACGCTGATGCCCGGTGGGGCAGACAGTTGTGCCAGAATTTTGAGGAGAACAAAAAGATGTTATGGAAAGAGGTGAAGAGGGTGAGAAAGGGAGAGACCGGAAAGGAGGAAGTGGTGAAAAATGAAAATGGCTAATTGTTGTTGGAAAATGGTGATGTACGGAAGAGGTGGGCCGAGTATTTTGATGATTTGTTGAATGCCGAGGATGACAGAGAGGCTGACATTGTTGCTGTGGGTGATGGTGCTCGGATGCCTGTTTTGAGAGAAAGACTTGTGGCGGACATTACCAGGGAAGAGGTGCAGGAGGCGGTAGACGTGATAAAAGCAGGCAAAGCCCCTGGTTTGGATCGCGTTGCGACCGAGTGCCTGAAGAAGGGTGGAGTAACGATTGTCGAATGGTTGGTGAGGTTACTGAACTTGTGTTTTGTGACAGGCGTGGTACCGATTGAGTGGCGCAGTGCCTGCATTGGGCCGCTATATAAGGGCAAAGGAGATAAAAATGAATGCTGCAACTCGAGAGGTATCAGTCTGTTATGTGTGGTTGGTAAGTTGTAAGGGAGAGTGCTGATCAAAAGGATTACAGACTGTACATACTGCGCAATTCAAGAGGAAAAGTGTGGCTTTAGGAGTGTTAGAGGGTGTACCGATCAGATATTTGCAGTGAGACAGGTCTGTGAGAAGTACCTTGCCAAAGGAAAGGATGTGTTCTGGGCCTTCATGGATCTGGAGAAGGCATACGACAGGATTGACAGGGAAGCACTGTAGAGGGTGTGGCGTTTGTATGGAGTGGGCGGTCATCTGTTGAAAGCGGTGCAGAGTTTCTATGCGGGCAGCCGAGCATGTGTCAGAGTGGGAAGCGAGGTAAGTGATTGGTTCACAGTGAAAGTGGGACTGAGACAAGGCTGCGTGATGTCTCCCAGGCTGTTTAACCTCTATATGGATGGAGTGGTCAGGGAGGTGAACGCGAGTGTGCTGGGTCGTGGCTTGGAACAGTGAGAAGCGGATGGGCGGAGTTGGCAGTTGAGACAGTTGCTATTTGCTGATGATACGGCTCTGGTTGCGGATTCAGAGGAGAAGCTATGTAGGCTAGTGTCTGAGTTTGGTAGAGTGTGTGAGGAGAGGAAGCTTCGAGTGAACATGGGTGAGAGTAAAGTAAGGAGTGCTCTTTGAGGAAGTTCAGTGTTTTAAGTATCTGGGCTCCCATGTGGAGATAACTGAACTAGTGGAAACTGAAGTGAAGGCGCGAGTGGAGGAGGTATGTAAAATGTTGGGTGCACTAAAGAGTGTAATGAGCTGTAGGACGTTGGGGATGGAAGCAAAGAGAGGGCTGTATGAGGGTGTTGTTGTCCCAACTGTGCTCTACGGAGTTGAGACTAGGGGGGTGAGAGCAGAGGAGAGAAGAAGGTTGAATGTTCACGAGATGGAATGTTTGAGGAGCATGGCTGGAGTAACGCTAAGAGACCGGATCACCAACGACGTGGTTCGAATCAGAACAGGGATGGTGAAGAAGTTGGGGGACAGAGTGGATTCGCGTGTTCTGAGATGGTTCGGGCACATGGAGAGGATGGATGAAGGGAGATTGGTGAGAAGGGTGATGAATGCGGAGGCGAGTGATCGCAGGCCTAGAGGTAGACCGAAGTTTGGGTGGATGAATGGTGTGAAACAGGCGTTAGGAAGGAGAGACATATGTGTGGAGGTGGCGAGAGTGCGTGCAATGAACAGGCGTGAGTGAAGTATGGTTGTGAATGGTTGATTTTGACGCTGCTCTGATGTGCTTTCCCGCCCTTGGCATCCCGCTATCAAGATGATCTTGGGTGTGGGGGCTCGGCCATTATGACGCCGCGGGGGTAAACTAGTGAAAACTGCCGGGCTCTGCTGCTGACGACGGATCCTCGGACTGCACTCGTGACCCTGAGTGTATGTTGCGGGGGTACCGGCCGGACCCTTCAGCACAAAAGGGCTCAGTTGTGTGAGCGTGAGCGTGTGAGGATGTGAGGTGCGCTTTGCCGTCGGCCACCGCCCTTTCTGGGGGATACGGCCTAGTGTCTGTATGATGAATGCGAGATAACGAGAGAAGGGTCTTGAAGTTAGAGGCACCTCCTTGTCCTCGACGCGCTGGGTACTCGTCGAGGGTGAGCGAAATCTTGCGGAAGGAAGCGGCGACCTTGGGCAACCCCAGCGCGTTGGGGGGGTCGGGCACCACGAGGACACCGCTGTTGCGGTGTTTCGAGCTGGCGGAGCACCTGGGGGATCAGATTGTATGGAGGGAAGAGGGAAGCTGCTTGTGGGTGAGGATACGGAGCTGCAAATAGTGGGAGCTTGTGGTTTTCTGGTTGTGCAAAGAGGTCTATTTCCATGGCACCGCGCAGGGTTGAGAGACGGGCGAAGCATTGAGGCGTCAGCGTCCACTCAGTGTTGACTGGTTGGAGACGTGAGAATTGATTGGCTCAGACGTTCTGCGTAGGTAGGTGGCGAGAAGAGATAGGTGACGATGCTGGAGGATTCTGAGGAGCTGCGGTCCGATCTTCTGCAACGCCATAGCCTTGCTGGAGCCCAAGAGATTAGGCATAGCTACAGCCGCCATGTTGTCTGACAACACGCAGACAGTAGTGTGGTGCCAATGAGCACATGGCTGCAGAGCATGGATGAAGGCCAGAGATTCCTTCGACGTAATATGGAGTTTGCGTTCCAGTGCCAACCAGCGACCGTACAGCTGCTGGTCGCTGTAGCAGACCGCACCTCCGCGTCTCGTCCGATGTGTCCATCCACAGGAGATGTTCCGGTGGAGGCAGCACACACTGGACGTGGGAGTGGAAGAAGGAATCGCTGCGCCTGCGCTGTACTGCAAGGCGGTAAGAATTGTTGAGAGCGCTGTGCTAGCTGGATAAGCGTTGGGACCGTGCTGCTAGCACAATCTCGTTGAAGAAGAGGCGCGCATGAAGCAGGTAAGGCGTGAGGAAATTTATTGGGCCGAAGAAACTCTGATGCTGTTGAAGCGACAGAGTTCCGCGTGATAGTATAACCGCGGACATGTCCTTGCAGCTGTCAATGTGCTGTGAGGTCGGGGCGATGGACCCGACGTCTTCATTGAGCGTCACTCCCAGGAAGTCGATCTGCCAGAGGGGTTCCGGAAAAGACTTCACCAGGTGGACGTGGAAGCCTAGCTTGAGGAGAAGGGCACTGGTCATCAGGGTGTTGAGCCGGCACTGATGTGCTGTAGGTTCCCAAAACAGCCAGTCGTCGATATAGAAGGCCGCGCCTATCCTTTGCTGGTGGAATAAGCGAAGGGGTAGTTTCGTGGTTCCAGGTTGAGGCTGAATGGAAGGGCCGCGAAAAAGTACAGTTGGTCTAGTAGTTTTGGGGGCCAGGTACTTTGGAACCTGGGATGAATTGGGACGGGCGAGAAATCGTCCTTGGTGTCCAACTTGGTGAACCAGAGAGGATGCTTCGGTACGGCCCGTATTCTTTGCGGGTTGGACATCCGGAACGTAGTTACCGGGATGTATTTGTTAAGCCTGGAGAGGTTGATCCCTAAGCGATCCCCTCACGAGGGCTTGAGAACCGTAAAGATGCGAGACACGAAGGCCGGTTGCCTTAGCACAGCCTTGATTATGCTTCCCCGCAGGAAGTCTTGACACGATTGGTTTGAAAACATCTTCGGGTTGTCGGTGAGACGTAGCATAATCGAGAGGAGCGGGTAGTGGAGCACATCTCGAAGAGAGGTCTTTGGAAGGTATACATTTAACCAAAGACGTTGTCTCACTCCCGTGTGCTAGGCGACTCCTGAGGGCCGTGGGGTGGATGGATGATTATTCTGCGTATGGGTTTTACAGCGCTGCTCCCCCCTCCCAGCGCTGTAAAACCAATACGAAGAAAAATGTATGTATGTGAGATGCTTGAGAAGAACAATTAACCATTACAGTCCGCGGATTGCTGGCGCAGAGGGCGAGGGTCGCGTCGAGGCTGGTCGAGGTGCGTCGAGATCAGTCGAAACATGTCGAGGCGAGTCGAATTGGTCGCGACGAGCCGAGACTGGCCGAAATGATTCGAGACGAGCTGAGACGATGGGACCCGGGGACAAGGGTTACCCTCCGGGATTCGTTGGGCTCTTTTGGGACCCGATACACCTCTGCCACCCTAAAATGCTTGTGTGAAAAATTTTGTTATTACAGTCCACACGATCACTCCCGCAGAAGGGGCGAGCCGCGTCGAAACTGGCCGAAATGATTCGAGACAAGCCGAGATGAGCAAAGACGAGGGGACTCGGGGAGCTCGGGAAGACCCGGGGGACATGGGTTACCCTCCGATTTTCATCGGGCTCTTTTACGACTCAAGGGACCATTGCAAACCCCTTGAACACTCAGTCCAAAATCAATAATCTGAGCAGTTTTTCTGCCCATGACGAACCTGCTCTTACATTCTTTTTCACGATCCACAATATTATAACGCTGGTGTATTTGTGCGGGAGTTCGTGTTTGTGATTTTGTGAATGGGTATTTTTTCTTCTGTCTGCTCGCTCGCGTGTGCACGGACCATATGCAGTTTCTGGGGTTAACCTGGACTGCGCAGCTGTAAAACCTTGTGACGCATTGCGTTTAAAGGTTAGAGTCGATCTAATCCGTGAAGTCATAGATCTTGTACCAATTTCGACGATGCTGTCTGTGCGCACTGTCGCGCGTGCATGTTATTCTTAGAGTTCTGATTGGCTGGAGGCGGGATTCGTTTTGTCTGAGTCTTTATCTTGCCTGAATAAATAAATTGTACTAAAAATCGAATAGACCGCGTAGCTGTAAACATTGTGTTGCGTTGCTGTCGCAGCTGACTTTGTCCGTGTAGCCGTGAACCTTGTACCAATTTCGACGATAGTAGCTGTGTGCACTGGCGTGTGGAAATATTAATTATGAGGTTCTGAGGGGTTGGAGGCGAGGATTAGTTTCGTTTCATCTGAGTCTTTATCTTACCGGAGTAAGTATATTGTACCAATACAACTGGATCGCGTAGCTGTAAATATTGTCTTGCGTTGCTGTCGGAGCTGACTTTGTCCGAGTAGTCGTGAACCTTGTACCAATTTCGACGATACTATCTGTGCGCACTGGCGTATGGAAATTTAACTCATGAGGTTCTAAGGGGTTGGAGGCGAGGATTCGTTTTCTTCCATCTGAGTCTTTATCTTACCTAAATGAATAAATAAATTGCATGTATACAACTAAACCGCGTAGCTGTGAATATTTTGTTGCGTTGCTGTCGGAGCTGAAATTGCCCGTGTAGCCACTGACCTTGTACTAATCTCGACGATGCTACCTGTACGCACTAGGGTGCGTACATATCACTCTTTAAGTTCTAAGGATTGGAAGCGGAGGTCCGTTTCGAGTAAGCGTTTTTTCTTTTGCGCACCAGCGTGAGTCTGACATTGTGAAATTTTTCATTTTTTTCTAAAGTTAAAAGTGTTGTTTGATTTTTGCCTCGCACACTTGGGCGTGCGAGCCTACTGGAATCAAAGATCATCGAGCCCTACGAGGGAGCCTATTATGACTCACGTTGAGGCTTTGGTGGAAATGAGGCTCAAATCAAATCTAAGCTCCAAAGTTTACAAGGTATAAAAGCTGGTTTTTGTTTAGCTGTACCAAAATAAGATTGATTGATTGATTTGAGCCTCATTTCCACCAGGGCCTCAACGTGAGTCATAATAGGCTCCCCCGTAGGGCTCGATGATCTTTGATTCCAGTTGGCTCACACGCCTTGGTGCGCGAGGAAAAAACAAAACAACGCTTTTAACGTTAGAAAGGAATTGAAAATTTTAGCTATGTCAGACGCACGCCGGTGCGCAAAAAAAAACGCTTACTCGAAACGGACCTCCGCTTCCAATCCTTTTGAACTTGAAGAGTATATGTACGCACCCTAGTGCGTACAGGTAGCATCGTCAAGACTAGTACAAGGTCAGTGGCTACACCGGCAAATCGCGTTGGGACTCCGGTGGAACATAGAAGCAAATAACAAACAAACATACACCGGCAAATTCAGCTCCGACAGCAACGCAACACAATATTTACAGCTACGCGGTTTTGTTGTATAAATACAATTTATTCATTTAGGTAAGATGAAGACTCAGATGAACCGAAACGAATCCTCGCCTCCAACCCCTATCGAGGCTGGTTGAGACAAGGTGACCCAGGGAGGGGAGGTTTTCGTGGGACCCGCGGGACTCGGGGACCCAGGGTTTCGGGAACCCGGGGGACTTGAGAGACCGGGTCGATTTGGGGGGTCCACTTGGACCTTTCTGGGGCCCTTTGGGACACCCTTGAGACCCTTTAGGACCCTTTAGAGAAACTGCGGGACCCTTTAGAGGCCCCTCTGATTCCTGGAACCTCTGCTCCCTCCTCCCAGCGCTGCAAAACCCATACACAGAAAAATGTTAATGCGAGATGCTTGAGTGGAACAAATAACCATTACAGTCCGCGGATTGCTGGCGCAGAGGGCGAGGGTCGCGTCGAGGTTGGTCGAGGTGCGTCGAGATTGTAAGGGTTTGCAAGCCAAGTCCTGCATTGCTCTCCCCCACGTTAAAATTATGTATGTATAGATATACAGCCTTTAGTATTAAATTATAAACTGTACAAGGTAACATTAAGGTATCATACATATTTAAGTCATTGTATTAACCTCCACTGAAATGTGCCACAGATGCAGTATTCCCTCTGATGGCGGGATTCCCTC
>SDVV010004006.1:0-20665 GCA_016164225.1 Gammarus roeselii
TACATAAGAGGCAGCGAACTAATTAGTGTTGTTCCTCAAAGATAAATGTATCGTCCCACAAAGAAAGTTGTATTTATGCTCCCTGAACTAATTTTGAACATGCAATTCAAATGTCATTGTCAGTGCCTTTTCATAAATGTGAAAGTGAGTGAGTGATTGCCTGCATTGTCGGAGTCCAGGAAAGTTGGTGAAGAGAGTTGAAAGGAGAAATGACAGATGATAAGATCTGTATGTAAAATGAATCGAGTTATCTACAAGAGATAAATCAAATTATCATGTGACAAAACCGCTAATTTACGAACTGGTGAATGACCGCAAACGTGCAAATCCCTCATTTCATCCCCTGAAAGTTGGAGGTACTTGTGGACGACTTTCAATACGCGTTTCCGACTGTATAAGTTTCATTCTTTAAACTCAACACGCCATTGATAATGAAAGAGCGAGTTATTCAGTAGAATTATAAAATGAAAACCTAATTTTTCAAAGTCGAATAACAGATTTTTTTGTATGAAAATACAACACATCTGATATATCAGTTATTAATTATTGATATAAGAACTTATCTAATATATAAGTTATTACCGAGACTGTATATTGAAAGTATACTGTAATTGATGGTTATTCCTGGACGCGACATTTCCTTTATTCCTGATCACTGTCGAGATAAATCACCACGGAACATTGACAAAAAATGGAAAGTTTTTTAGAACTCACTGTTATAGCTGGCTTCTTCTCAGGGTTCAATCTCTGAAATTAATTGAGCGCTAAATTCTAATACGGAAAGTGTATGATTTGCGATTGTTTGTCAAGCGGAACGTAAGATCATATTACACAATATACACCATGGTAGCGAGTACCAGAAGATAATACACATAAAATGTTGATCATTAGTTGGAGAAATTAATATCTCATGAACACACGTTAGTTTTATGTAGCGGTTATGCACCTAATATATTTTTTAATTATTGCCCATGTCATCTTGTTTCACTAAAATGGAATGGAGCAAATGTTTTTCAACACCGTTCGTAAAACTTCTGGAAAACTTACTAAACGAAGTTCAGTTTGGGCAGTTACTCTACGCGTATAACTCTAACAGTTATTAAGTTCAGTAATCTCCAACATACACAGATTTTCTTAGTTATCGCCACATAAATTTTACTAATTTACATTCTGCATACTGGAATTTGGGTTCGTTCTCAAAGATTTCAGAACCAGATTTGAACCACAACCGTATACAATAATTATTTGACCGCAATGAGAAATCCAAGGAACGCTTTGGTTCGACCGTATTATGTTAATATGCTTATAAGAATGTTAAAAAAAAATCGTTAACAGTGGTACACGTCATTCTAACTCTAAACTTCACGTTGAATTTCTGACTCTTTTGCACTTCAATTATCCGACATGCAGTGGCCTACGAGAAGAGATGCAGACGAGATAACCTTTAATTGGAACAACTTGTTCCAAGAAATATTATATTTGTTTTGACATTCCATCACATGTACGTTTGGCGGCAGGAGAAGCCAAAGCACCGACATCTATTTCTGAAATCAGACAACTGTAAATTTGTTGAAAAGCAGCGAAGAAAGACGAATTTAAATCAGCGCCTATCCCATCTTCAGGCGTCTATTCGGCGAATAGGCAGTGTCAACCCTCGGATAATGTCCCATGGATTCCCGTTAGGTCCATGCTAATTCCGACGGCACAATCTTGTTCGGTCCACCACTAATGACAATGGGGGACGGGATAATTCTATTCAATATCACTTTAATAATGTGATTAACGCATAGCCTTATTAAACTCATTGGACGTTGCACTTTCTTTTGTCTCAAAACCGATTGCGGCACGCAAATATACATCAGTTAATCGATGGTAGTTTTTTTTTGTCCCACAGCGTTGATGGGCTTGCCGTACTCCATTCATGATACCACTTACAATATCTAACTTGGGGTCATTTAGTCTCCTACCAATGACCTTCAGCTTAAAATGAGCATCGATCATGAGGAGAGGTCGACGAGCCACCTGCTCGAGAACCAGCTGGTGAAGTCCCTCATGTCTTCCGCCGATGATGCTCTTAAGTTCTGCAGATGAAGCTGATTGTTGTAGAAACGAATCACTTGGTCATTGAAGTATTTTCGAGAAACCGACCGTTTTCAATGTTACTCATGGTTTCATTCAGTTCAATGGGGAGTGTCAAATGCAATAGGCACGCGCTATTCATCAGCCGGTGATGATGACTGGATCAATTTGAGTACAAAATCCGCAGGCAGACCGAATCATCCCACTTCGAAGTTATACAAGTGTGTTCACAAGTTTAATAGACAACGACAGGCCTTGACCCAAACCAGGTAGCCTTTTGATGGCAAGAGGATTAGTTTTGAAGTAGAACGTCTAGAAGCGCTCCATGTGTCACTTCTGTTTGTACAACATCATGAATGAGAGAGGTTCAGCTATTTAACAGCGATTCCCGTCGTATTTAACAACTCTAAACTTGGAGAAATTGCGCGTGATGTCGAGTGAGAAAAGCTTCTTATCGATTTTGTGTCCATTTTTCCTGGTCATTCCGCTCGTATCTAGACTGGAAAGGCTCCGTCGGACGACGTTTTCCTTACCCTTCATAATCTTCAACACCTTGATCATGTCAGATCTGACTCGAAGATCCTCTAGTGAATAAAGGTTGAGTTCTCGCAGTCTGTCTTCGTAAGATTTATTGCGTAGCGAAGGGTAAGTTTGGAAGCTCAACGTTGAACTTTTTCTAATTTAATGTCTTTTCAGCGATATGGAAACAAGGTTGAACGTAATTCTCAAGATGCGGTGTAACAAATACATTGTTTAACTAAAAAATACTGTCTGTTTTTCTACTATCAGACATTTTGTTGCCTTTTGTCGGCAGCATCGTTAAATTGTTCGGTGCTTCTTAAATCGTTTCTAATGATGACACCTAAATCACTTCCATAAGTAACAGGAATCAGCTTATTTCCGGACGTTGAATATCCGTGCTTGAGGGTATAAGGATTCAATTTCCTAACTTTTAATTTACCTTCAATAAATGTCTTATTCCGTTTTTCTGACCAATCAACGAATTTGTTCTAGTCTAATTGGATCTGCTGATACTCAAGTTCGGGATGCACTTAACCTCCTAACATAGTCTTGTCTGCAAACTTGCTTATTTCCGAAAGCACGTTCCTATCAAGATCGTTTATGAATATTATGAAAAGAACTGAACCTAACACGGATCCTTAAGGCACGCCGCTTGTAACATTACACCTAGGAGAGGGAGCTCTGTTAAGTACAACTCGCTGCCGTCTGTCCATATGAAAACATTTTGTCCTGTTATTAAGCTCGCCTCGAATACCGATCCTGTGCAATTTACTAACTAAGCGCTTGTGCTGGACTTTATCGAAGACCTTTTGAAAAACATGGTGAATAGTGTCGATCTGATATTTTATGTCGTGAATTTCAATTATATTGAAAAAAAGTGGCAGGATCGTAGAACAGGAACTATTGTGTTGCCTGAGAATCGCCTACCAACTAGTTTGATGCTATGAATTCAGTAATTTTATCCGTTATCAAACTGTACATCAATTGGCCAATGACTGAGGTGAGACAAATTGGTCGGTGATTTAAAAATTGGAATGACATTGGCCTCCTTCCATTGAGAAGGGCAGGAGCAATTTGCGAGAGTTTTTGTGAAAATGTTTGGTAACTGTTCAGCGATTTTGTTGTCAGTCTCTCACTTTTTTTAGGATTTAGAACCACAAACATTAAATTATAATCCTTCAATGAAGAATATTTCATAAATAAAACTTCATTAATAATAAAACATCGTATATGTTATTGTTTGGTAAGGTAGAATAAACTTCTTTGATGTTATATAACTAGCCAAATTTACAGGAATACTTTGAACATCCATTGGCATGAGGTGTCGACGTATTACTGAGAACGACGTAGAAACAATCTGTAAATGGAATGGACCACTTTGGTAACATTATAATGAAATATTAGGCATCCATTGCCTCGAGCTACAAGCGAGACCGGATAATTGTTCGATGGTACTCTGTCTCAGAGAATATATTTGACCGCACTGTTACACCATGACAATACTATACCTGCTCTGGACGCGCATACAACACAATCTGCAGGTGAGCGCGGCTCATGACTTGTTGTGAGGCAGAAGTTCATGAATAACGACGAGTTCCATTCCACTTCATGACGAAGAGTTCAATAATTGCACGGTCAACTCAATGGATTAATATCGATTGCACTTACATGCAAATTCAATTCGTTTAACCTGCGGTTCTGATCAGACGATGAGGGGTAAACATTGATATCGATGATACTACGTACATAGTCTTGAGTTTAACTGACTCCACTACATTCCTTTTTTTGATAGTAATAAATAATCACTCGTTTGGAATTAATTTGTCGGCAACAATGTACATATATACCCCGGGTCATCATTGCCTCTGTTTTCCATTTATAGGGCTGATTAATTCACACAGGATGCTGGTGTCAATTTTGTGGGAGCTCAAAAGTAGTTACAAATAACCGAGTGTTGTGGGAGGACACCTCGGCTCCTAGCCAGATAATTTGAAATTCTCAAGTTATTTGCTCGTTGATGAAAAAGACATGACTATTTTATCAAAAATATTGTTTGCTGCCGCAAAGAACTACGCTATTAGGAACTATAATAATGGATGGGAATACGCATTTTAAATTGAATTTTGTTGAAAAAATGAAACAATGATGCCATTCGAATTCCCTCCAGAGTTTCTTATACAGTGGTTTGTATTAATATGCATTATATACATGACAACTCTCGATGCTTATCTGATATGATCATTAGCTTGGAAATTAAGCACAGTTTACACTAAATAATCTGGCTACCTCTTAGGGTGGCGTATTTCTGCCAATAAATAGAACATCTAGTATTACTCCTGCCGCTCAGCTTCGGACTTGGAAGTTTCTTACGCCAGAATCGGAAATATTCCACAAATACCCTGCGGGGCGCTGGCTCTTGGTTGATCTGATGTGTTACCGACGGAACATGAGACTGTTATCTATTTAGGAAAGTATTACGGATCAAGTTGGTTACACACTTTTTGTGAAACACAGTCAACTCTGGCCTGTTTTTTATATTTCTATTCGCGAATGCGACCGTTTAGCAGGAAAGTTTTACCATTAGGATAGTGGATATTAAAAAGTTAAAAATGGTTATCTACTTTTGTCCCACCTGAAGCTGTAGTGCAACTGTGTTATAATAAAAGCTTTATTATTATCAACCAGATTGCATCTAGATTGTTCGTATCGTTGTTATTATACGATACAGTGAGAAGAGCCTTAAGCACGACCATTAATTTAATTCAGATTCGCGCATGCTTCAATCTGAATAAAAACACATAATGGCATGTCGCTGCACCTACCATGTTGTTACCCTATTGATGAATCCTTTCGGTCGTTTAAATTCAAGCGTTTCAAAATACTGCATGGCAGTAGATTTTTGCCAGTGATTGCAGATTAATTATTGCCGTCGCCACACCCTATCATAAGCAGCCGGACAAATGAAGGAAAACTCTGAACGAGTAAGATCTTAATAGATAATGAAACAGTGAGCCTATATATGAAATAACATCGTCAATGTTATTTCATATATCGGCTCACTGAGTATCAACCGAACGTGATCATACACAATGAGTAAATGCATGCAGTGAATGTTACTTAGAGTTAATGATTGGTCTAAACGTCCACCACAGCCGGTGATGGAAACTATGAGTGCCAAACCCTTTTTCCGACATTTTGTGGCCCACTGATCGGGCTTTGCCTTGCAACTCTCTACCACTACTAATTTTCCATTATCAATTTGACGAACAATCGTCGGCCCAATTCAGTCCAATTCAATTCAGGCTGACGGTTGTTCGTCTAATTGATAATGGGAAATGATTAACACAGAGCAGTGATATTAATTTTTCAGGACTCTATTGGGAATTATCCTGATTGCTGCCAATACAAGTTGTCAGCAGACATTCTCCGATCTCTTCGGCGAAGTGGCTTTGAATGCCATAGTTCATGAGTGCCATCGACATTATTAGTGGTAGAAGTAACGGAACTTGAACCAAGAACCCAACTGCGATAGTTATCGTCTATGAAAGCAATCTACCTGGCAGATATACACAATATACCTCGTACCTACCAAGCTTGGATAGAATTCTCGACTACTTGGCCTCCCATCTAGAAAAAAAAATTGAATGGTCACGACAACTGTATAGTATTCTGAATAATACATAAGACTACCAGGCTAAAAATACTGCAAACACATTAGTGACTAACAACCCGTTCATTGATCAGAACCATTCGTATGATAACGCTATAGTTGAACATTTGAAATGGTCACATGAATCAAGAAATGGTTTTTGGCACTTTATTAGCTTCTGAGGGTGAAAATATAGTGCGTACAACAGTACAATGCGGAAGTGAGACATCGAGGCAATGAAAATAGATTAGATTAGAATACAAATGTTGCATATCTAGCACAAAATTATTTGTGCAGTGCCTTAATTTGTCACGATTATTCGTCTATTCTTCATTTGTCAAACCTGGGTTCAGCTAAGCCTATTTGATTTGCTCTGATTCGGAATTTTGCCTCGTCGATGGCAGCTGGGGACCACAAACAATGTTCACCAGATTGTTTTTGCCAATGTTGATACTTTTTGGCTTCAGCATTGTGAAATACATTGAAAACAAATAATTCCGAAGATGTGCAAGTAGCAACGGTTGTTGAATAGGATATAACTATAGGTATCGTTGATATATTCTTAACATTAATTTCCTGTTAACGGGAAAAAGAAACATGTTATACACAGGAGAATTCTACACATTTCATGTGCAGGAAATGTGCTATCGGACATGTGTTGTGAGATTCAGTGTTCACGGACTAAAATACATTTATATATTCCTGAGCATAAACTGTCAGGATGCGTTGCATATGTTGCAGTCTATTGTCAAACGATCGGTTTTCTGCATATAAATTATTATATTCCCTTGCAATTATTAGCGAATTAGCATATAATAGAAAGTTTGATTTTGAGGTCCTCGATCACGGATCAAATTAGTGTTCGATACATCAAGGCCACCAGTCCACGTTGAACACTGGAATATGTTCCAACAGGCTCAGTGTTTCCGATCATCCAAACAAATTAAGGGGATTTCCAGCAGGAATTCTATCGATGCGGAAATAGGGTTGCGGATAATCAATTTATTTTTGGAGTTTATTTAAAAAATATTTGCGTGAATGATCGTTGCAGCAAAATTGTTTTCACGCTAATGGATTGCAGCTAAATTCCCATCCTTCATAAGATATCTTCCATGTTATACTGTTGCAGATACTTTAGAACTGTAAATAATCTTCTTGGAATTGACTGTTCACAAATCATCCAACCTATCCAACCTATCAATGTTGCGGGAAAATATCATTGTCACAAATAAAAGAAAAGTGCACTCGTGCCCTGAAAGTCATACACTGATATATTTTGTTTAAATTCTAGTTTTCTTTCCCATTTTTTAGGCTTAGATATATTTTATTCATCGTCAATCTCGCCCACATCAAGGAGACACATCACTCTCTTTCTCGGTCAGCTGAGGCTTCCCTTCCATCTTACATCTTTAATGGCGTCCGTGAATAATGGTGGCTCTTAAATATGCAACATGACATCATTATTTTTTATTTCCCCACTAAACCTCTTTACAAGTACCATGCTTTAAGCGTTGTGAAGTCGTTGATTAAACCACGAAAGAAAAAAATCTCAACAGAACCATCTGGTTGCAATTTGAATAATCATATCAGCACAGATGGAACATAACATTTAAACTTGATCCAATAATTCTTTGTATGTGTGTTGCGTACTCAATACTACTCTGATATGTTAAGGATCTTAAACATAATGAATTTGTTTATGCGTAGTAAATGCGATATGGCCGTTGAATGTTACTATACAGTCCCTTCAACGCTTCCCTTGTCGTTACTCGATTCCTAAAAATGAGCAGGCTCAAAGTCAATTATACTTATTGGAGTATCCCGCTTATAGAAAACTGATTTCAGGTTCTACCTAATTGTATGCGATTTACCGATTTGTAAGAGATTATTTGCATGAGAATTCATAATTATATAACAAAATGTGACGAAAAAAAAGTTTTCTCGATAATGAAGGTTATAGACAGCACCGTAATATTTCCACATGACCACCATAATAGGTGCTATTATTGAAGCAACTATCAATCTCTGTATATCAAGAATAACATATCCCAATATTAAAATTTTCGAGTGATTTACTGCATTTGGGGGAATCATTTTGTAATTTAAACAAATAAATTGCGTCATTGACATGGGAACCATTCTTATGAGCGCATTTCTGAGCATTTCGGAGGAGGATAACAACTTCACGTCGAACTTTTTCCTTGTTCATTTTGGTCACGACTTTGATCAAGAGTTTATTCCGATATTCAATTGTCCTTGGTTTGCGTTCGGGAACAATGGGTGCCATCTCACCCCAAAATTAGAAGTCAAACGGGCCGAGGTCGGGGATGTGAATGAGCCAAGGCGGATTCGTTCGGCGGTGGAACCGTAAACAACAGCACCATTATGTTGATAGTAGAGTACTTCCGACCTAGCAGCTGGCAACAGTTTTTGCTCTAGCAGATTGAGGTACTTGATGAAATAATTCTACTATCAACAGGATGGTGCTCATGCTCATTGCTCCAAGCAGTGTTTCGCATTTTTTAACGGACGATTTCTTGAGACGGTAATGAGCCACCGATTGGACCAGTCATGGCCCGCTCAGAGCCTCGAACTCAGCCCGCTCGACCCCTGGTTTTGGGGAAAGATGCAATCCATTGTCCACGAACTCAAGGCAACGATATTTGAATTATGGAAGAAACTGCAAATAAATTCCCGACCGCTACGAGCTTGGTAAATGTTCGACGTGCAGCTGCAAACTTCACTCAAAGGCTTATGATTTGCGCTCATAAGAATGGGTCCCATTTCGAAGCATTAAAACCATAAAATTCCACCCATGTGACATCAATTACATTAATTCAAGCTCAAACGTCATTATATGTCGATTTAAAGAATGTTTAGATACTTGAAAGCTTTATAAACCCCATGTTCATTACCAGAGAACATGACGTCAGTGAATAAACTTAATGCACTTATAGATTGCTAGACGACTTCGTCTCAATTTTCTAAAATATATTTCAAGAAATCCCGAGAATTGTTTCCATTTATTCCTCTGTTTCTGCACAGGTTCATCTCAAAAAAATATATTTCAACCCAGGGCGACGTGATCAACTAAAAGTAGAAACTCGATACAGAAGACGAACTATCGTCATCACAGCACGAAAGAAGATAAGCATGAGCGAGGCAGCCAGCCGGCCTTGGTTTGCATTACCTTAATGAAGAGAGGCGGTGCTAAATAGGGAGACTAGTTGCTTTTTTGTGACGCAAAGGCAAATAAATGTGAGCTGAATATATGGAAGACAAATTGTGTTCATGTCGATGTTGCTGATGCCACCCAAATAAATTATAGCAATATTAAAATATATCAATTTACGTAAAATGTGAATGTTAAGAGTCATTATGATAATAAAGAATTTCTGTTCGTATGACGAAAAATAAAAATGATTTCCTCTCCTGTTTCGTACCTTCGTTTATTTTCTAAGTTTGATAGCCTTCACCAGAGATACATTTCCCGAACAATAGTTAAAATACAGTTTACTGAAAGATAAATAATACTAATTGAACAAAAAACTACGAAGATTTTTTCTATTATATTGTATAGATTACAAGGTTACACACTGAGTGACAATTGCTACACCATATCGGTCACTAGTATGTTCGTATTATTGAGACTTTATGCAATTTAAGAAGAAGTCTACATAAATATTAATAAATAATGGTAAATAATAATAATTCAATCCTTCATTGAAGAGATGATTCGTGGTATTCTGGTGCTTTACGAAGTTACCATAAATCAAGAAAATACATCGAATCAAGTTTACATTCTGATCGAAGAAGGTGTCATGGATACACGTCAAGTTCCGCAGTTCTTTGGTACAAATGAGTACATTCCAGTTCCCACAACCGCTGAACATACCTGAGAAATATGAGATATATGACATAACATGACATGAGTTGTATGACATAGCATGACATGAGCTATATGACATAACATGACATGAGTTACATGACATAACATGACATGAGTTATTTGACATAGCATGACATGAGCTATATGACATAACATGACATGAGTTACATGACATAACATGACATGAGTTATATGACATAACATGACATGAGTTATATGACATAATATGGCATGAGTTATATGACATAACATGGCATGAGTTATATGACTTAACATGGCATGAGTTATATGACATAACATGACATGAGTTATATGACATAACATGACATGATTTATATGATATAAAATGACATGAGTTGTATGACATGTTTGATTTTTTAATCTTGTATACGGTTCTGTTACATGTACGTGTAGCTATCATGAGATATGTTTTACGTTTCGTGGTGTCACATCACAAAAGTACATTCCAGTACCGAATACAAAATGGAATATACGAGCATAATTCTGACGTTAGCCAACAAGAAGTACAATTGTGTTCGGATTTTCTTTCAGCTACTCATGAACACAAACTTCGTGAGTGATTCGTGTAAGAAGCCTCTACAATATGTAGTATAATTCCGACTCTGAGTACAAACACTGCCAATTCACAAAGAATAAATATAAGTCAGCGACTGCAGGGCCGCTTCAGCGATAACAGACGGAGTCGAGCGACTAGCACTTAAAAGTCACGTATAAAAGAATGAAAAAGATATCGTAAGGAGCAAATGCTGTTCCACGCACAGGATACGTTCTGATACAATGCAAGCTCACATTGATAAGAATATACCGTGGTGTGTTGCTGCGACTCTGAGTTTTACATGTCATTTCTCGACACAGATGTGGATCAGGACCATAAAAATAACTGCACGTGCAATGGACTGCGATCCGTGAATTGTTAATTGTTATAACAATTATTCATATAGAAAATTTGAAAATAGGATATTATTGTGAACTACTTTACATTTTTTAAGTAATAAAATTTTAAATGAAACATCATACATGTCTTATTTAATATGATTGTTTTCCATGCGGAATCACACGCTAAACGTTTGTTACTCCCGATTGAATGAATTTATAATATTGATTAAGTGTTTGTTTTACATGCTTTAGTTTCACGCCAGATAGCGCGACGATCCTATGTGTTTCTTGCCTTCGTCAAGGAACAATCATGTAACACATTTCCGCATCACTCACGTTCGCATCATTATCTTGCTATAACTGCTGCCTTGGGTTCACCGCGTCACTACCCGACTATCTCGCCATCACTCACCATCACGTGCCTGAATCGTGATCCCTAGTCCCCATCTACCTCTCGTGTATCACGGCAATGTGGCAGTGATTCATTATCCGTGCCAGTCTGCACAGGGCAGCAGTAGCCGCTCATTTACATAGTTCAAGTGGCCACTCGGCACCTATTCTGGATTTCATATTTCAATTATTAATATATCCCTAAACATTGCCAACCGCGACCCAAAAAATAGGTCCAACGTTTTTTTCCTTTCGTGGGAAAGAGGTTTCACCAAATTCTACAACTCATATTATCTTACTGGGGAATAAAGACTTCTACATTGGCCTCATCCTCCACAGACATATAATGTTAAAAATAAAATGTGAAAAATATATAAACCTGTTTACATTCTAATTAGAAGCGAGTTTTTGCGAAGTGTATCAATGAATCTACTCCTGTGATGGAGATAGAGAGTTACAAGGCTACCCCACTGCAGCGTGCAAAGCCCGATCAGTGGGCCACAAGATGTCGGAAAAAGTGTTTGGCACTCATAGTTTCCATCACCGGCTGTGATGGACGTTTAGACCAATCATTAACTCTAAGTAACATTCACTGCATTCATTTACTCAATGTGTATGATCACGTTCGGTTGATACTCAGTGAGCCAATATATGAAATAACACTGACGATGTTATTTCATATATAGGCTCACTGTTTCATTATCTATTAAGATCTTACTCGTTCAGAGTTTTCCTTCATTTGTCCGACTGCTTATGATAGGGTGTGGCGACGGCAATAATTAATCTGCAATCACTGGCAAAAATCCACTGCCATGCAGTATTTTGAAACGCTTGAATTTAAAGGACCGAAAGGATTCATCATTAGGGTAACAACATGGAAGGTGCAGAGACATGCCATTGTGTGTTTTTATTCAGATTGAAGCATGCGCGAATCTGAATTAAATTAATGGTCGTGCTTAAGGCTCTTCTCACTGTATCGTATAATAACAACGATACGAACAATCTACAGTAGTTGCAATCTGGTTGATAATAATAAAGCTTTTATTATAATACAGTTGCACTTCAGCTTCAGATGAGACAAAAGTAGATAACCATTTTTAACGTTTTAATATCCACTATCCTAATGGTAAAATTTTACCGCAATGCGGTAGCATACGCGAATAGGAATATAAAAAACAGGTCAGAGTTGGCTGCGTTTCACCAAAAAGTGTAATCAACTTGATCCATAATCTTTTCCTAAATAGATAACAGTCTCATGTTCCATCGGTAACACATTTCCTATCTCCATCAGTTTGTGCGAACCGTCTCAGATCAACCAAGAGCCAGGGCCCCGCACAGTATTTGTTTAATATTTCCGATTCTGTCGTAAGAAACTTCCTAGTCCGAAGCTGAGCGGCAGGAGTAATACTAGATGTTCTATTCATTGGCAGAAATATGCCACTCCAATAGGTGGCCAGATTATTTAGTGTAAACTCTGCTTGTATTTCAAGCTAATGATCATATCAGAAAAGCATTGAGCGTTGTCATGTATATAATGCATATTAATTCAAACCACTGCATAAGAAACTCTGGAAGAAATTCGAATGCCATCATTTGTTGTCTTTTTTTCAACAAAATTCAATTTAGAATGCATATTCCCAACCATTATTATAGTTCCTAATAGCGTAGTTCTTTGCGGTAACAAACAAGATTTTTGATAGAATAGTTATGTCGTTTTCATCAGCGAACAAATAACTTGAGAATTTAAAATTATCTGGCTGGGAACCAAGGTGTCCTCCCACAACACTCGGTTATTTGTAACTACTTTCGAAGCTTTCGCAAAATTAACACAACCATCCTATGTAAATTATTCAGCCCCAGATAAATAAAACAGAGGCAATTATGACCCGGGGTATATATTTACATTGTTGCCGACAAATTTATTCTAAACGAGTGATTATTTATACATACAGATACAGATACAGACACTAGGCCGCATCCCCCAGGAAGGGGAGTGGCTGACGGCAAGGTGCACCTCACACCCCCATACGCTCACACTCACACAACTTATCTCTATTGTGCTAAAGGGTCCGACCGGTACATCCTCAACATACACTCTGGGTCACGAGTGTAGTCCGAGGATCCGTCGTCAGCAGCAGGGCCCGACAGTTTTCACTGGTTTACCCCCGTCGCGTCATAATGGCCGGGCCCCCCCACCCACGACCATCCCGACAGCGGGGTGCCAAGGGCGGAGAAGCACATTAGAGCAGCGTCAAAATAAACCATTCCTAACCATTCTTCACTCACGCTTGTTCATTGCACGCTCTCTCGCCACCTCCACATTCACGTCTCTCCTTCCCAATGCCTGCTTTACACCATCCATCCACCCAAACTTCGGTCTACCTCTAGGCCTGCGACCACTCGCCCCAGCATTCATCATCCTTTTCACCAATCTCCTTTCATCCATCCTCTCCATGCGCCCGAACCATGTCAGAACGAGCAAATCCATTCTGTTCTCCAACTTCTTACCATCCCTGTTCTGTTTCGAACCACTTCGTTGGTTATCTGGTCTCTCAGCGTTACTCCAGCCATGCTCCTCAAATATTTCATCTCGACAACATTCAACCTTCTTTTTTCCTCCGCTCTTACCCCCCAAGCCTCAGCTCCGTAGAGTACAGTTGGAACAACAACACCCTCATACAGCCCTCTCTTTGCTTCCCTCCCCAACGTCCTGCAGCTCTTTACACTCTTTAGTGCACCCAACTCTTTACATCCCTCCTTCACTTGCGCCTTCACTTCAGTTTCCACTAGTTCAGTTATCTCCACAAAGGAGCCCAGATACTTAAAACACTGAACTTCCTCCAGGAGCTCTCCATTTAGGGTGACACTAATTTTGCTCACACTCTACTCCTACCGACGTTCACTCGAAGCTTCCTCCTCTCACACACTCTACCAAACTCAGACACAAGCCCACATAGCTTCTCCTCCGAATCCACAACCAGGGCCGTATCATCAGCAAATAGCAACTAGCTCAACTGCCAACTCCACCCATTCGCTTCCAACAGTTCCAAGCCACGACCCCGCACACTCGCGTTCACCTCCCTGACCACTCCATCCATGTAGAGGTTGAACAGACGGAGACATCACACAGCCTTGTCTCAGTCTCACTTTCACTTTGAACCAATCACTCACCTCGCTCCCCACTCTGACACATGCTTGTCTGTCTGCATAGAAACTCTGCACCACTTTCAACAGATGTCCGCCCACTCCCTACAAACGCAACACCCTCCACAGCCTTTCCTGTCAATCCTGTCGCATGCCTTCTTCAGATCCATGAAGGCCCTGAACAAATCCTTTCCTTTGGCAAGGTACTTCTCACACACCTGTCCCACTGCAAAAATCTGATCGGTACACCCTCTACCACTCCTAAAGCCACACTTCCCCTCCAATTGCGCAGTCCGTACAGTCTCTAATCCTTTTGATCAGCACTCTCCCGAACAACTTACCAACTACACATAACAGACTGATACCTCTCGAGTTGCAGCATTCATTTTTATCTCCTTTGCCCTTATTTAGCGGAACAATGCAAGCACTGCGCCACTCACTCGGAACCACGCCTACCACAAAACACAAGTTCAGTAGCCTCACCAACCATTCGACAATCGTTACTCCACCCTTCTTCAGGCACTCGGTCGCAACGCCATCCGAACCAGGGACTTTCCTTGCTTTAATCACGTCCACCGCCTCCTGCACCTCTTCCCTGGTAATGTTTGCAACAAGTCTTCCTCCCAAAACTGGCATCCGAGCACCACCACCCACAGCAACAATGTTAGCCTCTCTGTCATCCTCGACCTTCAACCACTCATCAAAACACACAGCCCACTTCTTCCGTACATCACCCTTTTCCAACAACAAGTGGCCATTTTCATCTTTCACCGCTTCCTCCTTTCTGGTCTCTCCCTTTCTCACACTCTTCACCCCTTTCCAGAACATCTTTTCGTTCTCCTCAAAATTCTGGCACAACCGTCTGCCCCACCTGGCATCAGCGTCCCTTTTGACTCTCCTCCCCATCCGCTTCACCTCGTTTCTCCTCTCTTCGTAGCTTTCAAGAGCTACCTCCACCTTGACCTGCAACCACTCCTCAAACGCTCCTCTTTTCCGTGCAACCGCCAGTTTGACCTCCTCGTTCCACCCCTCGCAGCCTTTCCTCCTGCATCCTCCTACACGGCGCGCACCACACACCTTCTTCGTACATCTCAGCAACGCATCCCTCAACGTCTCCCATTCTTCCTCCACATCTCTCAGGTCCTCTCCTCTCACGTTGTCATATTCTTTCTTCAACGCCTGCTGGAACTCCTCGGCTCTACTTTTCACATTCAGCCCACTCACTTTTACTACCTCTCACCCTCCTCCCACTCGTTTGTTGCCATTCCACTTCTGCTCCACTCTTAATCTTCCTTCCACCACCAGATGGTCAGACACTCCTCCACCCTCCCCTTTCAACACACGCACATCCAACAGCCTTAGCACCACTCTCCTCGATATCAGCACAAAATCCATCAGTGCTCTCTCCACCATTGCACCATGGGCCATCCTTACCCATGTGTACTTGTGAATATCTCGCTTCTTGAACAAACTGTTCCCGACCACCAACTCCTGCTCCATACACAGACCTATCAGGTTTTCTCCACTGTCATTTCTACCGGGTGCCCCATACCTTCCTATCACATTCTCCACCACTACATCTCCAACTTTTGCAATAAGGTCACCCAGTACAACTACATTTAAATGACCTCCAAAACTCTTAATACACTCACTCAGGTCAGTCCAGAAATGTTCCCTCTCCTCTTCACTTCTTTCGGTGACAGGTCCGTAAGCACTCACAAATGCCCATCTTTCTACGCCTAACTTAACTTTCACCCACATCAATCTTGAGGACACCTCCTTCCATTCGGTAGCGCTACTAGCCAACCGATCACTCAATATCAAGACCACACCTTCTCGTGCTATACCTTCCTCCACACCAGACTTTCTTCCACTTACCACACCAAACTCACATTCGCCCTTACCTTCCAACTTCGTCTCACTCAGCGCCAACACATCAAACTTCCTCCTCATAAACATCTCACCAATCTCCCTCCTCTATACATCGTTCGTACTACAGTCACGCACATTCAGCGACCCCAACAATAGGGTTCGGAAAGGCGTGTGCCTCTCCTCCCCCTTTAGTCGCCTTCTACGACACGCGGTGGATACGGTAGCAAAATTCTAAAGCCCCGGCTATAAGGCATTTATTACTATCGAAAAAAGGAATGAGGTAGAATCAGTTAAACCTAAAACTATATACATAGTATCATCGATATCAATGTTTACCCCATTTCGTCTGATTAGAACCACAGGTCAAACTAATTGGATTTGCATGTAAGTGCAATCGATATTAATCCATTGAGTTGACCGTGCAATTATTGAACTCTTCGTCATGAAGTGGAATGGAACTCGTCGTTATTCATGAACTTCTTCCTCACAAGAAGTCATGAGCCACGCTCACCTGCAGATTGTGTTGTATGCTCGTCCATAGCAGGTATAGTATTTTCATGGTGGAACAGTGCGGTCAAATATATTCTCTGAGACAGAGTACCATCGAACAATTACCCGGTCTCGTTTGTAGTTCAAGGCAATGGATGCCTAATATTTCATTATAATGTAACCAAAGTTGTCCATTCCATTTACAGATTGTTTCTACGTCGTTCTCAGTAATACGTCGACACCTCATGCCAATTGATATTCAAAGTATTCATGTAAATTTGGCTTGTTTAATAACATCAAAGAAGTTTATTCTACCTTCCCAAACAATAAATAATACGATCTTTTTTTATTATCAAAATTTTATGAATGAAATATTCCTGATTGAATGGATTATAATTTAATGTCTGTGTTCTATATCATAAAAAACTGCGAGAATAGGAACAAAATCGCTGAACAGTTACCAAACATTTACAAAAAACTGTCAGAAATTGTTGCTGCACTTCTCAATGGAAGGAGGCCAATATCACTCCAATTTGAAA
This sequence comes from Gammarus roeselii, assembly GCA_016164225.1. NCBI lineage: Eukaryota > Metazoa > Arthropoda > Malacostraca > Amphipoda > Gammaridae > Gammarus > Gammarus roeselii. Next base: position 17,471 of record SDVV010004006.1, read on the forward strand.
TAAATAGGAAAAATGTCCCGGCAATCACCGACCAATTTGTCTCACCTCAGTCATTGGCCAATTGATGGACAGTTTGATAACGAATAAAATTACTTAATTCATAGCATCAAACTACTTGGTAGGCGACTCTCAGGCGACACAATAGTTTCTGTTCTACGAACCTGCAATTTTTTTGTTATTCGAATAGTCTTCGAAAAAGTCCAGCACAAGCGCTTAATTAGTAAATTTGCTCAGTATCGGTATTCGAGGCGAGCTTAATAACTGGACAAAATGTTTTCTTATTGACAGACGGCAGCGAGTTGTACTTAACAGAGCTCCCTCTCCTTGGTGTAATGTTACAAGCGGCGTGCCTTAAGGATCCGTGTAAGGTTCAGTTCTTTTCATAATATTTATAAACGATCTTGATACAAACGTGTTTTTGGACATTAGCAAGTTTGCAGACAAGACTAAGTCAGGAGGTTAAGTGCAACCCGAACTTGAGTAGCAGCAGATCCAATTAGACTTGAACAAATTCGTTGATTGGTCAGAAAAACGAAAAGAGACATTTATTGCAGATAAATTAAAAGTTAGGAACATAAATCCTTATAACCTCAAGCACGGATATTCAACGTCCGGAAATAAGCTGATTCCTGTTACTTATGGAAGTGATTTAGGTGTCATCATTAGAAACGATTTAAGATGCACCGAACAATTTAACGATGCTGCCGACAAAAGGCAACAAAATGTCTGATAGTAAAAAACAGACAGTACTTTTTAGTTAAACAATGTATTTGTTACACCGCATCTTGAGAATTACGTTCAACCTTGTTTCCATATCACTAAAAAGACATTATATTAGAAAAACTTCAACGTCGAGCTTCCAAACTTATCCCTTCGCTACGCAATAAATCTTAAGAAGACAGACTTTGTGAACTCAACCTTTATTCACTAGAGAAGCGTCGAGTCAGATATGACATGATCAAGGTGTCGAAGATTATGAAGGGTAAGGAAAACGTCGACCGACGGAGCCTTTTCACTCTAGATACGAGCGGAATGACCAGAAAAAATTGACACAAAATCGATAAGAAACGTTCTTCACTCGACATCACGCGCATTTTTTTCCCGTGTAGAGTTGTCGAAGAATGGAACAAACTTTCAGCGGAGGTTGTAAACAGCAATACAATCGTAACGTTAACCTCACAACTCGTTAAATACTACGGGAATCGCCATTGAATATCTAAACCTCTCTCTTTCTTGATGTTATACTAACAAAAATGACACATGAAGCTCTCCTAGACGTTCTACTTCAGAACTAATCCTCTTGCCATCAAAAGGCCATCTGGTTTGGGTCAAGGCCTGTCGTTGTCTATTTACTCTTGTAAACACACTTATAAGCCTTCGAAGTGGGATGATTCGGTCTGCCTGCGGATTTCGTGATCGAATTGATCCAGTCATCATCACCGGCTGATGAATAGAGCGTGCCGATTGCATTTGACACTCCCCATTGAGCCGAATGAAACCATGAGTAACATTGAAAACGGACGGCTTCTCGAAAATACTTCAATGACCAAGTGATTCTTTTCTACAACAATCATCTTCGTCTGCAGAACTTTAGAGCATCATCGGCGGAAGACATGAGGGACTTCGCTAGCTGGTGGTCGAGCGGGTGGCTCGTCGACCTCTCCTCACGATCGATGCTCATTTTAAGCTGAAGGTCATTGGTAGGAGACTAAATGACCCCAAGTTAGATATTGTAAGTGGTATCATGAATGGAGTAAGGCAAGCCCATCAATGCTGAGGGACAAAAAAAGACTACCATCGATTAACTGATATACATTTCCGTGCCGCAATCGGTTTTGAGACAAAGGAAAGTGCAACGTCCAATGAGTTTAATAAGGCTATGCGTTAATCACATCATTAAAATAATATTGAATGGAATTATACCGTCCCCCATTGCCATTAGTGGTGGACCGAACAAGATTGTGCCGTCGGAATTAACACGGACCTTAGGGGAATCCATGGGACATTATCCGAGGGTTGACTCGCCTATTCGCCGGATAGACGCCTGAAGATGGGATAGGCGCTGATTTAAATTCATCTTTCTTCGCTGCTTTTCAACGAATTTACAGTTGTCTGATTTCAGGAATAGATGTCGGCGCATTGGCTTCTCCTGCCGTCAAACATACAGCCCAGGCACCAATGAAGAACATGTGATGGATGGTCAAAACAACTGAAATATTTCTCGGAACAAGTTGCTCCAATTAAAGGTTATCTCGTCTGCATCTCTTCTCGTAGGCCACTGCATGTCGGATTATTGAAGTGCAAAAGAGTCAGAAATTCAACGTGAGGTTTATAGTAAGAATGACGAGGACCACTAATGACGTAATTTCTATTAAATATGCTTATAAGCATATTAACATAATACGGTCGAACCAAAGCGTTCCTTGGATTTCTCAATGCGGTTGAATAATTATTGTATACGGTTGTGCTTCCAATCTGGTTGTTTAATCCTTGAGAAAGAACAAAAATTCCTGTGTGCAGAATGTAAATTAGTAAAATTTATGCGGCGATAACTAAGTAAATCGTGTGATGTTGGAGATTACTGAACTTAATAACTTCTAGAGTTATACGCGAAGAGTAACTGCCCGAACTGAACTTCGTTTGTAAGTTTTCCGGAAGTTTTCCGAACGGTGTTGAAAACCATTCGCTCCATTCCATTTTAGTGAAACAAGATAACATGGGCAATAATTAAAAAAATATATCAAGTGTAAAATCATACGAATTTTGTGAACCATCATATCAATGCCAATAAGCTTCATGGACCGCTACATAAAACTAACCTATGTTCATGAGAAATTAATTTCCCCAACTTATGATCAACATTTTTGTGTATTATCTACTGGTACTCGCTACCATGGTGTATATTGTGTAATATGATCTTATGTTCCGCTTGAAAAATAATCGCAAGTATTATATTTTATTGCTTAATTAATTTCAAGGATTGAACTCTGATAATAAGCCAGCTATAAAAGTGAGAGTAAGCCAGCTATAACAGTGAGCGTAAGCCAGCTATAACAGTGAGAGTATGCCAGCTATAACAGTGAGAGTATGCCAGCTATAACAGTGAGAGTATGCCAGCTATAACAGTGAGAGTAAGCCAGCTATAACAGTGAGCGTAAGCCAGCTATAACAGTGAGAGTATGCCAGCTATAACAG
>SDVV010004007.1:0-20663 GCA_016164225.1 Gammarus roeselii
TTGAGAGTACTGACGTACGCCAGTCTCATTGAGAGTACTGACGTACACCAGTCTCATTGAGAGTACTGACCTACACCAGTCTCATTGAGAGTACTGACCTACACCAGTCTCATTGAGAGTACTGACGTACGCCAGTCTCTTTGAGAGTACTGACGTACGCCAGTCTCATTGAGAGTACTGACGTACACCAGTCTCATTGAGAGTACTGACCTACACCAGTCTCATTGAGAGTACTGACCTACACCAGTCTCATTGAGAGTACTGACGTACGCCAGTCTCATTGAGAGTACTGACGTACGCCAGTCTCATTGAGAGTACTGACGTACACCAGTCTCATTGAGAGTACTGACCTACACCAGTCTCATTGAGAGTACTGACCTACACCAGTCTCATTGAGAGTACTGACGTACACCAGTCTCATTGAGAGTACTGACCTACACCAGTCTCATTGAGAGTACTAACGTACGCCAGTCTCATTGAGAGTACTGACGTACACCAGTCTCATTGAGAGTACTGACGTACACCAGTCTCATTGAGAGTACTGACGTACATCAGTCTCATTGAGAGTACTGACCTACACCAGTCTCATTAAGAGTACTGACCTACACCAGTCTCATTGAGAGTACTGGCGTACGCCAGTCTCATTGAGAGTACTGACGTACACCAGTCTCATTGAGAGTACTGACCTACACCAGTCTCATTGAGAGTACTGACGTACACCACTCTCATTGAGAGTACTGACCTACACCAGTCTCATTGAGAGCACTGACGTACGCCAGTCTCATTGAGAGTACTGACGTACACCAGTCTCATTGAGAGTACTGACGTACACCAGTCTCATTGAGAGTACTGACGTACACCAGTCTCATTGAGAGTACTGACGTACGCCAATGTCATCGAGATGTTAGGATGCACCGTCACTAACATTCGGATTACCTAAGATGTAGGTTTGTTTTAGTTAATAGCTTTATTGCACCCGAGGTCGCGTATCGTCCCCAAGCTATAAATCTTGATCGTACCCACACCAAAGCCACCTGTCGCCTCGTCTTAGTCAGGATCAATGATACTGACAACTTGATGTGGCAAGCATTTCATAGATCCCAGTTCGGCCCCCGTATCAGAGCACTATTATGCTCGCGTAAAATCGATCATAGTACCATGACCAACGACTCTGTGTTGAATACCCTACACAGAACACCATCATGCTTGTGAACAAGTGATCATGGTACCAGGACCAACGACTCTGTGATGAATACCCAACACAGAACACCATCATGTTTGTGAACGAGTGATCATGGTACCATGACCAACGACTCTGTGTTGAATACCCTACACAGAACACCATCATGCTTGCGAACAAGTGATCATGGTACCATGACCAACGACTCTGTGTTGAATACCCAACACAGAACACCATCATGCTTGTGAACAAGTGATCATGGTACCATGACCAACGACTCTGTGTTGAATACCCAACACAGAACACCATCATGCTTGTGAACAAGTGATCATGGTACCATGACCAACGACTCTGTGTTGAATACCCAACACAGAACACCATCATGCTTGTGAACAAGTGATCATGGTACCATGACCAACGACTCTGTGTTGAATACCCAACACAGAACACCATCATGCTTGTGAACAAGTGATCATGGTACCAGGACCAACTGCCGGGAGGTCTGTCCAAGTTGACAGCTTACTGTCGTTTTTGTCGTTATTTCTTGAGTAAGGAGACGTAACAACGGAACAGTTACAGTCAGAGTTGATATATGTATCCACACGAATTGACACTTCGCAGATTGACATCGGCCATCGATTGCTAGTTGAAGTTCACTTAAAACGATTTGCCGTCATCCCATAACATGTAAAAATTTGTCACTTGAAAATATTTGAAATTGGTTCAAAACCTCATGGTACTTTATCTTAAAATTATATCTGACCAACACTCATAGAATAGCTTTGCCTAGAACTATCGCCTTCCTGTTCCATGATTCACTCTCACCCATCAACGAGACAGAACGCCCTTCTTTCCTGCAGCGTCTGTCACACGTATCAAAGGACAGCCTGTCATGAGGCCTCAAGCTGTATTTAAATCTCAAAGGGTGCGTCATGTCAGAAGGAAGACACCATTGAAAAGATGGCGCGTAAGACGACATTTCAAGGCGACGCCGTTACAAGTCACTTTCTGCAGTGGATATGTTAAGGTCAGCGCAACTTTTCTGGCTTCATCTTGAGGCACGCGTGTAGAAGTGACGACTCAAGAATAATACAGCACTAGTTCTACGGACAAATTAACATAGCGAGTGTCTTGATTTATAAATGCTGTTGAAGTATAGGAACATAGATTTTTTATCCATCTCGTAATCTTTAAAACATTGTTGAGCTCTACAAATAAGAGTAATAATATGTATTCATACATGGATTATGGAGAATTCGTAACCTCTGACGTATTCCCGTATTTGTACTTGCTCCTCTCTGTGGTGTATGACGTATTCACGTACTTGTACTTGCTCCTCTCTGTGGTGTCTGACGTATTCACGTACTTGTACTTACTCCTCTCTGTAGTGTCTGACGTATCCATGTACTTGTACTTGCTCCTCTCTGTGGTGTATGACGTATCCACGTATTTGTACTTGCTCCTCTCTGTGGTGTATGACGTATCCACGTATTTGTACTTGCTCCTCTCTGTGGTGTATGACGTATCCACGTACTTGTACTTGCTCCTCTCTGTGGTGTATGACGTATCCACGTACTTGTACTTGCTCCTCTCTGTGGTGTAATTGTGCTGGTAGAGAGATACCGGTATTCATTATTAATCACAAGAATGCGACACCCTCTAACAAATTAAAAATATCTAGATTAAACACACGATTTGCTGATGTTATTATCTATGTTATCATATATTTCAAACTATTGACACACATCACCCTAAATGGCAATGTTACATCAGTTGTAACATCAGCAAGTGATTAATAACGTAGATACCCTTTTTGTTTGCTGGATGATTTGAGATATAATCATCTATTTCAATGAGTCTTCATAGTAAAGAGCTCATGAAAAATATTCAAATAATTATCTTCAATAACATTTATTAGTCAGTGCTTCAATTCACGCTGGTTAGATACTAGTAACGTCACGCGCACAGAACCAAAAGACGTCTCTGTACAACTGCATCACCATGCAAGCTGTTCGAAAGACTGTTGGTTAGGTTCGGGTGTATCGTGACACCATTGCACCGATGTAAACCTAAGGGCCGACATGCCAGCAAAGGCTCCTGTAGTGCAAACTACGCGGGAGTCGTAACAAGCATGATATAATTACATCTATAGGGAGTTGAATGTTCGATTAGGTATCTGGAAAGATCTTCACTGTTACCTCGCAACTGTGCCTAGCCGCCACTGCCGACGCTTTCTTACATCGCTCTCCCGGCTCGCTCAGATATCCTATCATGTTGAATAATCACTAAAATGATATGATAACGTACTCCACGAACTGATATTGACATTGACATTTTGACACCGGACTGCTTGTATAGCTTTCATGTAGTAGCAAGTGTGACGGCACCACCTTGTTGAGACCGTCACGCACGCACTATGGCATTTGTCTCAGCTGCTCGACCTGAACCTAAAGTTCTAATCTCATTTTATACTCCTCTTTACAGTGTTTCTTCCAAGCCAATCACAAATTCGTTTAATTGTGAAACACATGTTACTCCATGCAGAATATTTGCCGAACAAAGTTTATACAAAGATTCTGAATTATGACCCCCTGCACGGTTGGTAGAAGGACTTCCCCGAACACCATTATAAGCAGTCTTTTGATCTGTTCGTGGATGGCTACATGTTTGGGCGAGAATTCGGGACTCAACTTTGATAGTCAATGTTTTAGTGTATGATTTTTTGTACGTTGTTCTGTAGCGTTTGGAATCACAACCAAACATCGTATTTCAACAACCACGTATTGCAGCAATAAATATGCGGTATTTAAAGAGGTTAAATAACGTGACTGATCGTAGTTTGTGAACAAGTTGAGTATGAGGAGTCTGTACGGTGTGAAACCATTAAAGATTGCTTTCTGCTATTCCATAAGTTCCTACAATATTTAATTAAGCGGTATTTCGATCACAATACCGGTGCAAGTATTGACTCATGCTTCCAGGAAATTGGCTCCCTCACACCAGAAATTTATGAGGGGTTTCACTATTTGATTTGTCTGACTTCTTAAAATAAATATTTTTTTGTTCTTATTTTCAGAAATATCACGCGACCTTTTGTCTGAAGTCCACTTGTAAGAGAAGAACTTCTACATCGAGGTTCCAGTAGCTTGCGTCATCTGAAGCGTAGCTATATCGGGTGAAGAGAGAGCAACACCGCCCCTAAGGGTCGTTGTCTGCGTGTACATCAATTGGTCCTTGTAGGAGAGAACCAGTGACCTCATCATGCCGGGCCGTAACGTCGCCTACCGCTACTCAGCGCTCAACACAGAGAACGTCAAGTTCCTAACCACAGCCATCATTGTCCTCAACATCTTCTTTGCGGTACGTTGATTGAAGGAAGACGATGTTCAAATACAGAGAGACAGATGTGATTTGGCCATCTCAACCCTCAATTATGCCACAGTTTATACATGTCACGCAACCTATGCCAACCCATTTTAAAGCCACTGAATGTTTGAGATAAGTGCTCAATTGCTCAACTTCATTCCTAAACAACGCAATCATTTACATCATGTTCGTGGTACATTGATTAACAATATGTTAGGCCTAGACCTTTCGAAGCAATCTAAACAAAAACAAAATTTGAGAAGATAAACTTGAACTTAGATACACAGAATGATTCAAAGGAGAATCGGGAGCCCAGCGTTCGTGCTAAAATTATTTCCGCACACGCGCACTATCGCCACTTCACTTCACCTCACTGTCATGGCCGGACACTGTCATAACCGCTAAAAATCTTTCATCACACGTGCTATCGACCTAAACGATGTTTCAGCCCACACGCATTTTCCGCCACTTCAAAATCTGCCATTGTCTTTATTGTCTACACCTAAACAGGCGTACCAACCTGCTGGTTATCACTTCAATGAAACGTCAATAAAAAAACGCTCAAAAACGGCATTACGTACCCTAGAAAATACGTATGTTTGCCCCGCGGGTTAGAAATACGTTCCTTTGCCCCGCGGGTTAGAAACACGTACCCTAGGATAGGTTAGGTTGGGTAGGAAAAGTTTCATTAAAGTGATAACCAGTAAAATGGTACGCCTTGTGGCTGATTCTGACGTAGGCTGTGAGTTGGGGAAAATGTCACTGGCAGGTATGACAGTGGTTGGTGTGACTGATGAACGCTATGAATGTTCGCTGTTAAAAAATGATACCGTAAGTAGGTAGCCGTAACAACTTGTGGCTGATAAGGCAGTTGGCGGAGATGAAGCTGATCTGACGTTAGCTATAAAAGAATTTAGCGCCAGGGATAGCGACCCGAAAAATCATACGGCCCTTATCAACGGGTAAACTAAGTGGAACCACAGAAGTGCTCAATAGGATTTTGCTTTATTTATGTGAATTATCTTTGTTATGTCCTCGGATCAATAATAAATTGGTGCAGTTGGTTTTGCTTGACATTTTGCACCTGTTGTCATCTAAGATTAACTTTTTCTTCTCAAACTGTCTGACATCCTCTGTTAGGGTTTTTGGTTATGTTTATTCGGCAGAACGTGTATCGTTGAAATAAGGCTGACTTGTTTCAATGTAGGATGAAAGTTCAGTAACAGGCGCGTCTTCATGAGGGAGTGAAGGGGAGCAGGGGGTGGTCACCCTCTCCTTCTTAAGGGGTTCACAAAGTCAGGAGTCTATGATCCATTCACACAAGCTCGGGCATTTAAACCGATTCGGTTTCCAGTGGTAGAATTCCTGGGTTATGCGCCTATAAGCTTTCAATTCTTTTGAAAACTGTGTAATTTTTTTCCTCAGCATATACTTAGGAGTATGCAGTTGGTACATACACATTGGCGCGTTCCTCATTAGTTGCATTAGCTCGGACCATAAGTACACTGTATAGGCATGACGTATTTTCTTCCATGAATTATTGTATCCGCTCGGAGTCCCACATTCAGTCTGATATGCTGTACAGGGTGATAAAAAAACGAGAGGTACAGTAGCGAGCAAAAATTAGTTTGATTTAAAACTAAGTGAAATCTTCAATGTCCATTTTTCGCTCTATATTTGAACTCATCCGAAATTTAATTATGATTTCCCATTAAGAAGCTTTGTCCACACAAAGTACGGTAAGAAATTTCTATATGAAGTTAAATTCAACGTGGGGAAAGTCGAATTTGTTTTTCCGGTTACAGACTAGCCATAAACGAATATTTGCTTGCTACTGTACATATTTTGACAGTAGGTAGAAGCACCCAAAATAAACAGTTGATCACGAATACCACATAGCTGTTTATTTAGATATTGAGGTGTCGAGTACTCACTCACATTTCCGTGTCTACCATCGGATGCACCATTTAACAGATGCATATGATCAGCCAATCTTCATCTGACGAGCGCTATGCCACCAGGATTGAACTGATGCACACTCTTAAGAAAATCGATGTTGCCAGATTTAAAGTTTGAATTTAATTAACAATTTAGTATGTAAGCTAACACTTGACACCTCTGTATCTGGCGAACTAGGCAGTTTGTATTTTTTTTGTAATCATGATCGGTTGTTTATTATGGTTGCTTCTATCTACAGTCAAAATTTGTACCGCTCGTTTCTTAACACCCTGTTTATTGGTTTTTCTCATTGCAAAATTACCCAAATTTTATTTATTCACTAAACATACGTCGGCGACGGGCTGCGGGATTCTTTCGGAACAAACAATTATGTACTTTAATGACCAGACCGCCCTACGGGGGAGTCTGCATTAACTTCGCGTTGGGACTCCGGTGTAACATTGAAGCAAATAATAAATAAATTTAATGATCAGCTGTTCTGTTGGTATTTCGTATCACCGTCTCTAGGAAATGTTATCAGATACCTCTTTCCTATGAAGATAAGTGTAACATCTCAAGCGGTCAGTACGATCAAAATAACCAGGAATGTTGCCACTGTGAGACTGCAGCAATGCAGTACTCTGTCCAAGCTGAACAAACTGCACCGACCTTTTAGTTTATTTTCAAACAGTTCAGCAATAACGTTGTGGAGAAATCGATCAATACAATTTGCATTAATATCTACCTTGCAAGCGCTACAAAAGGCAAAATAATACAGGAAAATATTCTGTCAAACGGGTCTGGGCTTATCAGATTTGAAATGCTCTCAGAATACACTACAGTAACGATAGTGAATTAATTTATGGTTAGTGAATAGCTTAAAAACATAGGACAGTTTTCTAAGGTGGATTTTCATTCGATTTTTTTTACGACTGTTATATAAATTGGGACAATTTTTTTAAACGAAATCTAGACATTTAATATACATGGAGTGTGAATATAGAGCCAGCAATTACTATTCAAGATTTCTATGAATATAAAATCGTTCACGCGCTTAAGGTTAACTGAAATCTTTATCTCTCTAATGGGCCACTTGCGCTTATCTCTTGAACTAAGTGAAAAATTGATCTGGTGAATTCGTTCATTAGAAAGGTTGACACACAAATATCGAAATAAAAATTGCCATCAAGTTGATTTATTAATGGAAATTGTCTAGTTTGCTGTTGTGTTTTAACCCTCCACGATATTTGTTCGCTGTTGCAAGCTAATAGTATTAATCTCTTGATGTACCGGTTCCGAATGACGTAAAACGAAAATTAAGATTTCATCATGGTTATGGATTAGTGCTAGGTAGGGCAGGCGTCATTGTAATATAGGGTAAAGTGGCAAAACGCATTGATTGATCACTCAATTCCTTTCTGCTTTTCATTTGATCCCACCAGACACGTCTTGTAATGATATCACATGTCAATGATCTATTAGCGTCCCCCTAACTCGAACGTTTGATAATTTCTAAATGAATTTGTTATGTATAAATAGTCTTCCTCCTCCACCTGAAGATCATGGGCTCGTTGATGATCGGGATGGGTCTGTTCATCCTACTGGAGACTGACTTTAAACGTTGGATCCATGACCTGGGTTTGGAACACTACTGGACGGGCGTGTACATCCTGCTGGCCGCTGGAACGTTCACCATGTTGCAGACCTTCTTTGGACTACTCGGTGCCTACCACAAAAAGAGGAGGTTTCTCATCGCCGTGAGTCAGGGAGTGAAAAGGGCACTTGATTACTGTGAGTTAGAGTGGAAAAGTCGCGGTTGATCATCGTTAGTTAAGACAGGAAATGGGCGGCTAACTTTCGTGCGCAGGACAGGAAATTAGGGGATGATCTTAGTAAGTTGGAGCGGAAAATGAACGACTGAACATCGTGAACTGAGCAGGAGCGGGAAGAGCACTGTCATGGATACAGATCTGGACCAAGACACGATTGAAACTGTTTTCTCTCGCTGTCAACATGGATCGAACCTGGGTCATCATCCTCTTCCAGTGAGCAAGAAGGATGGTAGCATTAGTTAATTAATATAGATGTCCTGCTATGGTGTCTAATGGAAAGCAAGAATATAAACTTTTGCGAAAGGATATGTCGCCGCGAAATGAATTGTTGTGTGCTGTTACTGTGTTTTTAAGACTCCCGCACTACCACTCAATAAAGAGTTGCCGTTCTTAACACGCTCAGACTGCCATTCAGTAAAGAGTTGCTTGTGTCTGAGCATGATCACAAATCTGAATGAGTTATAGTTTTGTATTCTGTATGTCAAGAATGATGATAAACATCGGAAAAAAGGTTTTGTGGGTAGGCCAACGAATATTAATTTGGAATTGAGTGAGAGGTAACGCGGATTTAATCATCTTACGAACAAGCCAAGTAACGAATAATAAAGACTATTATCAGAGCATCGAGCGGGTGACTTGAGACTAGTGCAAACGACATGCTCTGTAGAGCATAGTGATAGCATGGGAATGCTCTGTAGAGCATAGTGATAGCATGGGAATGCTCTGTAGAGCATAGTGATAGCATGGGAATGCTCTGTAGAGCATAGTGATAGCATGGGAATGCTCTGTAGAGCATAGTGATAGCATGGGAATGCTCTGTAGAGCATAGCGATAGCATGGGAATGCTCTGTAGAGCATAGTGATAGCATGGGAATGCTCTGTAGAGCATAGTGATAGCATGGGAATGCTCTGTAGAGCATAGTGATAGCATGGGAATGCACTGTAGGAGCATAGTGATAGCATGGGAATGCTCTGTAGAGCATAGTGATAGCATGGGAATGCTCTGTAGAACATAGTGATAGCATGGGAATGCTCTGTAGAGTATAGTGATAGCATGGGAATGCACTGTAGAGCATATTGATAGCATGGGAATGCACTGTAGGAGCATAGTGATAGCATGGGAATGCTCTGTAGTGCATAGTGATAGCATGGGAATGCTCTGTAGGGCATAGTGATAGCATGGGAATGCTCTGTAGAGCATAGTGATAGCATGGGAATGCTCTGTAGAGCATAGTGATAGCATGAGAATGCTCTGTAGGAGCATCGTGATGGCACGGGAATGCTCTGTTGGTGCATAGTGATGGCATGGGAATGCTTTGTAAGAGCATAGTGATGGCATGGGAATGCTTTGTAAGAGCATAGTGATGGCATGGGAATGCTCTGTAGAGCATAGTGATAGCATGGGAATGCTCTGTAGAGCATAGTGATGGCATGGGAATGCTTTGTAGGAGCATAGTGATGGCATTGGAATGCTCTGTAGAGCACAGTGATAGCATGGGAATGCTCTGTAGAGCATAGTGATGGTATGGGAATGCTCTGTAGAGCATAGTGATGGCATGGAGAATGCTCTGTAGAGCATAATGATGGCATGGGAATGCTCTGTAGAGCATAGTGATGGCATGGGAATGCTCTATAGAGCATAGTGATGGCATGGGAATGCTCTGTAGAGCATAGTGATGACATGGGAATGCTCTGTAGAGCATAGTGATAGCATGGGAATGCTCTGTAGTTGCATAGTGATGGCATGGGAATGCTCTGTAGAGCATAGTGATAGCATGGGAATGAGTGATAGCATGGGAATGCTCTGTAGAGCATAGTGATAGCATGGGAATGCTCTGTAGAGCATAGTGATAGCATGGGAATGCTCTGTAGAGCATAGTGATATCATGGGAATGCTCTGTAGGAGCATAGTGATAGCTTGGGAATGCTCTGTAGAGCATAGTGATAGCATGGGAATGCTCTGTAGGAGCATAGTGATAGCATTGGAATGCTCTGTAGGAGCATAGAGATAGCATGGGAATGCTCTGTAGAGCATAGAGATAGCATGGGAATGCTCTGTAGAGCATAGAGATAGCATGGGAATGCTCTGTAGAGCATAGAGATAGCATGGGAATGCTCTGTAGAGCATAGTGACAGAATGGGAATGCTCTAGGAGCATAGTGATAGCAGGGGAATGCTCTGTAGAGCATAGTGATAGCATGGGAATGCTCTGTAGAGCATAGTGATAGCATGGTAATGTTCTGTATAGCATAGTGATAGCATGGTAATGTTCTGTATAGCATAGTGATAGCATGGTAATGCTCTGTATAGCATAGTGATAGCATGGTAATGCTCTGTATAGCATAGTGATAGCATGGTAATGATCTGTAGAGCATAGTGATAGCATGGGAATGCTCTGTAGAGCATAGTGATAGCATGGGAAAGCTTAGTAGGAGCATAGTGATAGCATGGGAACGCTCAGTAGAAGCATAGTGATAGCATGGGAATGCTCAGCAAGAGCATAGTGATAGCATGGGAATGCTCAGCAGGAGCATAATAATAGCATGGGAATGCTCAGCAGGAGCATAATAATAGCATGGGAATGCTCAACAGGAGCATAATGATAGCATGGGAATGCTCAGTAGGAGCATAGTGATAGCATGGGAATGCTCAGCAGGAGCATAGTGATAGCATGGGAATGCTCAGCAGGAGCATAGTGATAGCATGGGAATGCTCAGCAGGAGCATAGTGATAGCATGGGAATGCTCAGCAGGAGCATAGTGATAACATGGGAATGCTCAGTAGGAGCATAGTGATAGCATGGGAATGCTCAGTAGGAGCATAGTGATAGCATGGGAATGCTCTGTAGGAGCATAGTGATAGCATGTGAATGCTCTGTAGGAGCATAGTCATAAAATGGGACTGAAGGTGCCGAAATATTGTACGGATTTCTTTAAAGTCAGAAAAATCCGTACGACATCACTTGATGCACACAAAAAAAGGTTACCGTCGTTTCTCCATCAGGAAATTCACCAGGAATTCATCAGTAAATTCATGTAAATGAGTCCCGGTGAATCCCACTAACTGCATCGCTTGTTCGAAAACAGCACAAATAGTCTACATGAATATTTAATGCGGCATAAACATTGCTGGTTTTCAAGTGCACACTTCCTAACACGTCCCTCCCCTCCCTCTCTAGTTCGCCGTGAGCGTGGCCGTGTGCATCATCCTCGAGATCACCGGCGCCACCTACCTCCTCAAGAACGGCATTCGCTTCTCGAACATCGAGCCCTGGCTTAAGGAACGGTTCCTGCAGCTCATCAGTCAGTCCGACTACAATGACTCTTCGAAGAGGACGATGAGCATCATCCAGGAATGGGTGAGTACGGGGGTAGCTAGGTTACAGCTCAGGACATCGTGTTTCAATAAATTGGTGGGTGTGTTGCCTCCTAATGTTTGAGGGTCGGCGATCCCATAACATTAGAAAGTATGCGTGACCCCTAACAATAGAAGGAAGATTAGAGAGAGTCACGGTTTTCTAGTGCACTGGAGTCAATGTCCTTTTGGCTCCAAACGTCCTCACATTTGACGAATGTAGGCAACCGGAACATCGAAGGATAAGCGACCTCTAGAAAAAAAATCTTTGTATTATCTGGTGTGACAGTTTTTTGTTCGAAATTGCTCCTTTCTAATTAAAAATTTCAGTTGCGGTTCATGCCCTTGCCTCATATATATGCAGTGTTCACCTAATTTTCTCTCCCCGCCTCCGGCAACTGTTAGATTCAGGGGCCGCACGTCACGGCCCAGCCAGGAGGGTGAATCCCCTACTTCCCTTGAGACTTTCCTCTTTTCCACTATCTCTCATTTTCTCCCGTATTTTGACTGTTTTTAGTCATTTCCTTATTTACATTCCATGTTTATTTCCCTTTTTTTTCACGCGTCATATTCTCCTTTCGGACCAAAGTCGCAATAGCCGTTGTTTGCCGGCGCTCTATTTTTTCGTTCCATTCACATTGTTCTCATGTTTGAGATTTCATACGCTGAGTGCATAGTTCTCCTGCATGCGATCCTCATTTCCTGTCTCATCTTTATCTTCTCCTCAGCTGGTGCTGAGGTGCAATTGCTCAGTCACCTTAAAGACTACTGCGAATCCTAGGGGCCCTGGAGCAAGGCAGGCCGGGTGAGAACTTTCCCTGCTGCCACGCGGGGAGTGCTGGGAGCATATGACCTCTACACCTTAGGAGTTACTGTACCCCCAATTGGCACACGTCCGGACATTAGACATTCGCTACGTACAGGACATTTAACCCAAACTAATGTAAACCCATCCACTCTTATCTAATGTCATCCCCTATTTGCACAGTTTAATGAGTCTATACGCCAGCAAACTGTCTCTCGCTTTGTTCCTCATCGAAAATGGTTTGAACGCTTGCTCAAACGAGCTATAACCCTCATGACGATGCCCCCATCACTGTCTTCTGTTCCTTTCAGGTGGGGTGCTGTGGGGCTGATGGTGTCTACGACTACGTCAACTGGAACAAAGTGATCCCCAACACCTGCTTCGACCCTGTCAACGGCAACGCATGGTGAGGGTAGCGGGAAGGGAGTTGGTGAGGAGGAAAGAGAGACGTTAGAGAGAGGAGGACTGGATCAATTGTGTTACTGGGTGGAACAGTTTCCGATTTTAGAACCGAATGTCTTAATAGCTCGACAGACTCTTGAAAAATTATTTTCGTTTATAATAATATCGCTTACAGTTTCCAAAAAAAATAGTTTAGAAGCCTTATCCAACCGAAGGTGCCTTAGCTAACATAAGTCGCATTGGCGTACATTCTTACCTAATCTACGTATCGTTAAACAATGGGAGATCAAGTCTTCGGGCATTCTGTGTCTCGTTGCAGGAGTAGACAATCTTAGTTCGTCTGGAGGAGAAATCAACTCGACTTTCCTTTCCCAATGAACACGGTGTCCGGACTGACCACCTATTGTACCCTGTCTTCCTATCTCCAGTACAGTCGGCTCACTTTCTTGAACCTGCAGATAACACACAGATGAATGATACTGCTTCTAACGTTCTATTTCAGAACAAGGCTCTCTTTGATATAACGGCAACCCTGTTCGGGCAAAAAGAGAACTGTTTTTGTTTGCATATACTTGTAAAATCTTCATTACCTTCCAACCTAACCCTCTTCCTCCTCCCTCAGGTACCGCCCCGCCTACGGCTACGTGGGCTGCGTGCGAGGCTTCACTTTCTACATCGAGTCCAGGACGGCGTGGATCACTTCGCTGGCCCTGGTTTTGGCTTTTTTCCAAGTTAGTTGAATGATGATGAGCGGTGATTGTTGTTAGCTGGGTGCGAGTGCCCACTCCAACGATAGGTTCATGAAGAACGGTAGAAAGAGGCAACAACGTGTGTTCTCAGTTGTTTTTGTTGTTGCTTAGCCCCGGTTTCCACCTGCGGTGGTGGAAACCGCGCCAGCGCACCGCTCGAAATCCTCAATACCCACCGGCACGCGCGTGTGAAGACAAGAGGAGGTGGGAGATGATAAAGGGGTGAGTGTTTTTAAAGGGGTCGAGTGTTTTTGTTGCTATCTGGATTACCTTTGTGGGTTGTGTTGCAGTTGACAAATGGCCACCCGTGTGGTAGAATTTTAATCGTGGACACCAGAACATTGAAACTTGCAGCGTATTCATGTCACTCAGCCACACTGCAACACCCCAACCAGACGCGTGCAGGGATAACTTAATGTGGAACAAGGACATTTTGTAGGAGAGATATGATTGGGATTAATCACTAGCCCATGGAAAACAATGTGTGGCTCAGGTGTCTTGGAAGTTTCGGTAGACCTGAGGCCTGGGCAGCGCACAGGCTGCGTCCACGTCAACAACGCAGAGACGGCGCACAAGGGGCAAACGCCAA
Source organism: Gammarus roeselii (assembly GCA_016164225.1). Taxonomy (NCBI): domain Eukaryota; kingdom Metazoa; phylum Arthropoda; class Malacostraca; order Amphipoda; family Gammaridae; genus Gammarus; species Gammarus roeselii. The sequence goes on from SDVV010004007.1 coordinate 14,216, forward strand.
CGGCGAGGATATGAAACAGGGGGGGTTGAGGGACTTTCGCTGGGGCCGAACCCCCAGATGCCGCCACCGCAAGCAGACATCTTGATGGAGTTGGTCCGCCTGACTCATGAAGGCTTCCTCGTGGGTGTTTGCAATTTCGTAAAGGAGCGAACTGAACGATCTCTAACTTTTTCAAGTGAATAATTTACCTAAGTTGAATGGACCAACCCAAGATTAGATTAAAGCGTAAAGGCTTCTCAGTTCACTGGACTCAAATGCTCTTGGACCTTTCTAAGATGTTTTGCATATTGTTTCTTGTATGAACACGATCCGGAAAAAATTTAGTTGATATAAAAACAGTCGCCGCGCCTGATCGTTAAAATGACTAGATTCAATAGTGTTACTCTCAAACGAAATTTATCACTCCTGATCAAGGTCAATTGATCAGGGCTTGGTTAAATGATCAGGGCTCGGTTAATCTAGATGAATGTTTTGCGGGGTAATTGTTTGGATCGCCAGAATAATTACTGTAGGTTTTCAGCCCAACGCCTAACACAGTGCAAGGCCTGGGTGTGCGACGTCTGTTCTGACGTGGCGTCAGTACTTGGGGCTTGCCTGAAACTGTATTGAATAAGATTGATTTGATGAGTCTTCCTATACAAGAAAATGGTTTAATAAGCCTTCACATCGCCTTATACGACTCAAACACTCACGTTAAAGGTTTTACCTTTACGGGGTAGATGCGTTGTCGGCATTATCATGTTTAAATCTTGCCAGAATACTAATCAAGAATATTCGTCAACCACCTCTGACACGAATCATAACATCATCAGATAAAACATGTAATATGACATTGATTAAGTCACGCGGTATTCCGCATCAAAATACCAACAACAATATCAATTTGAGCACTCCAGTCGCGAAAACTCCTAAAAAAATGTTTTCTCAGTTGAAACTGTTGTTCGCGGCATCCTCCACCTCCGATGCGGACTAACAGATCTTTATTCCCTACGAGACTTTAGCAGCCACACGTCACCTTGGTGAATGATATGTTTAGGAAAAAATGAGAGATGGGGATACCAGTCACTGCCTAGGTGCTCTGCTTCTCGTCTCAATTGTTGAGTTAGTATAGAATTATTTCGTGTGTACCCAATTTTTCTTTGCTGTAAACATCCTTAGTGTCATACATGGACACTGACCACACAGAGCTAGGAATCTTCGTCCCTCTAAATTCATTTTATCTAGTGTCGCGTAGATAGTAGAAATAACTACGAAAATGGGATTGCATGAAATAGTGTATGGTTACTGGCCCTGATTCACATGCGATAACAACCATACCTGAATCACTATTTTTCTAAGCTTGCTTGTGGGATGATTTCGATGGTATATATGTTGTTGCATGGTCTATTCGAGTTTTTGTCTCTGAGATACACGCCTACGAGTGGTCAAGGGTGCTAACAACTCTCTTAATTGTCTGTTTTAGGAGTACTTTAGAGAGCCGTGTCCTGTCAATAAATGTCCTGTAGATATTTGCAACAGAGCTAGCCAGTACAAATTGGAGAAAGTTTGAACCAACGGCTAATGTATCACCCCATGAAGTGGAAGTTTTGTGACCTAATAAATTGATTTTATGACCAAAATGATCGGAAAAACAGTTGATGACGTCACAAACCATCAACTTATATAGGTGATATCTCAAAAAGCAGTTGATGACGTCACAAGCCATCAACGTCTAGAGGTGATATGTCAAAAAGCAGTTCATGACGTCAGGAACCTTCAACTTCTAGAGGTGATATCTCAAAAAATAGCTCATGATGTCACAAACCATCAACTTCATGAGGTGATATCTCAAAAAGCAGTTCATGACGTCACAAACCATCAACTTCTAGAGATGATATCTCAAAAAGCAGTTCATGATGTCACAAACCATCAACTTCTAGAGGTGATATCTCAAAAAGCAGTTTATGAAGTCAGGAACCTTCAACTTCTTGAGGTGATATTTCCAAAAGCAGTTCATGACGTCACAAACCATCAACTTCATGAGGCGTTATCTCTAAATGCAGTTCACGACGTCACAAACCATCAACTTCTAGAGGTGATATCTCATAAAACAGTTGATGACGTCACAAACCATCAATTTCTAGAGGTGATATCTCAAAAAGCAGTTCATGACGTCACAAACCATCAACTTCTAGTAGTGATATCTCAAAAAGCAGTTCATGACGTCACAAACCATCAACTTCTAGTGGTGATATCTCAAAAAGCAGTTCATGACGTCACAAACCATCAATTTCTAGAGGTGATATTTCCAAAAGCAGTTCATGACGTCACAAACCATCAACTTCTAGTGGGGATATCTCAAAAAGAAGTCCATGACATAACGAGCTATCAACTCTAGAAAGTCTAGATCTAGAGAGTCAATCAATATGTCTTGGATAACTACCCATGTTTCATTAATTTATAATACAACCAATAGTTATTAACGGGACACTGTTTTTTCCAGTTGAAATATGTTGCTTTGGAGACTAAATTACCTATGAGAAAAAAATTGCTGCAGTCGTAATACATTTTTAAAGCAAATTCAACGGAAATAACACATGTATAGATGAGTTTATCCAAAGTCCGATAGTATTGACAAAAGGGCGATTTAATACGGTCGAAAAAAAGTTAGTTCATGAAATAAAGCATTTATGGTTAGTTCCAAGTGGTGTTGGCAGTGCGCTGCTGAGGTCATGAGTATGTTCACTGGGCACCGATGATGTCAGATTACGAGACAACTTCGTCATGAGTTACACTCTTCGACGTGCCTGGTCACCATTTCACCTTGATTATATCGCCCAACGCCCTGTCGCATATGTGATCACTTCCTGGTGACGCTTGTGTTCCAGCCAGTGGCGCACCCTTGAGTTTTTGAAGAGTTTTGTCATCACAAAAGGGAGAAGGTTGTCAGCAAAAAAATATGTGCATCACGAGTAGTTTAATAATAGTTTTCTTAACAAATTTATTCTGGCGGTGAGGGCATGGCACTATAGCCCCTCATTTTCCCCTCGACGCACCACTAATTCAAGTATCATTTGATCGAGTGGGGAGCGGGGCATAGCACTGTAGCCCCTCACCCTGCCCTCGGGGCGCCACTAGCTCTAGTATCATTTGGTCGAGTGGGGGTGGGGGCATGGCACTGTAACCTCTCACCCTGCCCCTCGGCGTGTCACTAGCTCTAGTATCATTTGGTCGAGTGGGGGTGAGGGCATGGCACTGTAGCCCCTCATCTTCCCCTCGATGCACCACTAATTCTAGTATCATTTGATCGAGTGGGGGTGGGGGCATAGCACTCTAGCCCCTCACCCTGCCCCTCGGCGCGCCACTAGCTCTAGTATCATTAGGTCGAGTGGGGGTGAGGGCATGGCACTGTAGCCCCTCGGCGCGCCACTAGCTCTAGTATCATTTGGTCGAGTGGGGGTGATGGCATGGCACTGAAGCCCTTCACCCTCCTCCTCGGTGCGCACCAGTTCTAGCATCGTTCTTCATCTTCATTATGATGAAACAGTGAAGCACTCGAGTCGGTGGCCTGGTTTCTCTCATTAATAATCAACCCACTAACGGATGTTAGCTACTTTATCATCCCGACGTACTGGTGTTAAATCACCCTGATGGCGGCCTAAGACAACTTCTTCTCTTGCAGATTTTCGCCTTTGGATTCGCGGTGCTGCTATCGATGGCCAAGGGGGACTTCAAGAGCAAGAGCAACCTAAACCTCAACCGTTAAGACAACTTCTTGTCAAAGTGAAATGAATGGTGCAAAACATGCCAGATGGATCATTTGATGCGCTTATGTTTTCTCCATCCAGGAAGAGTAACAATTCCGGTCTGAGGAAGCCCAACTTTAGAGAAATTCGTCCATGGACAAATCCACGTCCTCATTCCACTTGGACAAATTCCCTTTTTTAATTCATCCCACATGGGCTCCGACAACCCAAAAGTGTACAATAATATTCAATGACAAATCATGTCGGTTCAGGCTGTGTGCTCTGGAATACAGTGCCGGTGGGCCTCCTTAAAAAAAAATATTATATGTACGCGAAGAGAGTTGCAATCCATGTTCATGTACTTATAATTATTTATTCATGTTCACGAACATAAGTTCCAATTCCTACTTCTTGAAAGGTTGATTTTATGAAGGATTATGGGAGTAAGTGCCTGAGGATGGACGAAGCAGATTTTTCCCTGCAGCTGTACATTTTTATGAGTCCCTGTTTGTATTTGAGGTACTGCAAACTATTTTTTGTGGAGTGGCAATGAAACACCGCTTGGAAAATCCTTCGTCGACGAAGAATTTTCCAAGGACAATCTCTTCGTTGTATGACGAAATACACACAACAAACAGAGATGATTATATTTAGGCGGTTAGCAAACGGTCATTGTAGACAGCTGAACATTATTTTTAATAATAGAACTATGGATGTCAAGGTTCTTAGTGGATTACTTATGGCGTGATTTTCTAAAGTTATTGTTTGATGTTGTAAATAGAAGGGTACTTTTTAATTTGACGTAGTAATAAGGATCAAAATGGGAAATAGCTGGTCCAAGATATTATACAGCCATCAAACAGCAATAGACTCCGATTAATTGGCTGTTAAAATTGTGTTTACTTTGAAATATAGGTTGCAGTCAACGGATTAAAATTGAAATAATAATAAAAATACAGATGATTCTCGATCAACCAGATCCTAGACAAATAGTATCATTGCCTCGTCCGTGCGAGAATTTTACAAAATATTTTGCTCTAGGAATTATTGCTATTTATTATATTACCAACAGATTTCAATCAAATATTATTTAAGGACTATGTTGAAGAACATCTTTTATTATTTTTTTGACCGAGCCACAATGAAGAGTGATTACGAACATTCTCTATTAATTTTATATCAAACTTGTACTGAGTATACCAAATATCCGTACTAGTGAAGAATAACTCTGAGCGGTACCAAACGTCAAGGTGTGAAGTGTAAGTTAACAACCTCAGAAATCATTTGAAACAAATAAATAAATTGACCATGTGATTGATAATATAACACATATAATTATTTCAATATACTTTGAATTTTAAATTATTGAATTACAAATTGTAAGAGGAATTATATTTATCATGCTTGGAAGAACGGGGATGGTGAGGAAGTTAAGAAGAAGTTAATAGTAGATGGTGAGAATATATGATGGAAGATTAGTGAAAAGGCTGATGAGAGGGGAAGTGAATGAACGTAGGCTTATAATTAGAATTTTATTAACATGGGTGGATAGATGGCGTGAAGGTAGCGAAAGAGCGTGCAATGGATAAGCATGACTGAATGGAGAAATTGTGATGCTGCTCTGATAGGCTTTCCCGCCCTTGGCGTCACGTTGAGAAACTGAATGGAACTGAGTGGAGAAGGGCCCAGTTACTATGACGTAGCAAGGGCAAACTAGTAAACGCTGTCGGGTCCTGCTCCTGACATTGATCTTGGAACTCACCCCACGCATGTGCTGTGGGATCCTGCCCGGACCCGTTAGCGCAAAAGGGCTATGTATGTATGAGTGTGAGGAGGGCCTTGCCGTCGGCCACCAGCCTTGCTGGGGGATTCTGCCTAGTGTCTGTATCTGTATGCTTGCTATAAAATCGTGTAGACTTTAAAATTTCCAAATTATTATTCTCATTAACATAAGGCAATATTTAGTGTTACCCAGCAACATTGAAACAAATTTCTTTCACACTCGGAAGATTATCAAGGAACAATAATCAAGTAATTATCGAGGAACATGTAATAATCCAGGAACAATAATCAAGGAATAAATAATCAAATAACATGCAATAATCATGGAATAAATAATCAAATAACATGCAATAATCAAGGAACAATAATCAAGGAATACGTTAAAAAACCGAAAAGAGAGAAAAGAAGGGCCACCGGAAGGAGTGAGAACCTAGCAGAATTTACGAGATTAGTGCCCTGCGACTGTCGTCGGAACGTGGAGATGGACCTCTAATCTAACCTTGGCGACACTCGGTAATTGTATCTACTTTACATCAAACAGATATAATCAAATTCTGCCAGATGATTTGAAATGTCCTGTTATTATATTAGATGTAATCAAAATGAAATTGATAACAATGTAAGATGCACATGGAACTACGTTTCCTGTTCCTCTTTCATGGAACAGACTGCAGTGTTCACAGTGATATATTTCAATACATAATTCTTGTGTATAGTCTGATTCAGAAGATGTCATTATATAACAATGCAAGAAATTACAGTTCAAACGCTCTCCGCTGGCGCAGAGCAAATGGTCAGTCGACTAAATGTATTCAAAACTCTATGGTGTGTGCTATTTTTATTTGGCGTATTCACTGTGATGTAATTTTACGACTGAAGCTCAGTGTGGGGCGTTTTTCTTTCACAGTGATGTTTTATTTTCCTTTGAAATATACATATAT
>SDVV010004008.1:0-20662 GCA_016164225.1 Gammarus roeselii
ATCTAAGTGCAACATAAGAGGGTTATAGATACACGCGAGAAACTTACAAACATTAAAAAGTGAAGAGTTGATTGCTAAGCCACTTACTGGAACAATAATTTATTTGACCAAAATTCCGAATAGGTACTCAAACTATTTAAAAAGCATAGACTTAAAGATATTGTTGAGACTCTTTGCGATGCAGACAATTTTGTACGGCAATGATTTATAAAGTACTCAAGCTATTTGAACAAAGACAGAATGGTTGAATTAAAAAAATTAGGAAACTTCTCGAGACGCAAACAATTCAGTTCGACCACGAACACCTCTGCAATCGCAAAACATTACAAGGGGTTGCTATTGAATTCATAGGAATCTGACACGTTGATGTACCCCGAAAGAGTCTTTAGACTAGACGTTTCTAAGATTGAGTGGGATTTTATTCCAGAATTGTATGCCCAAGCACATGAATGAAATACAGCATCTGGTAACGAGTTCCATAACTGGGACTACTTCTCTGCCCACGGAACCTCTCGACAAAATGCTAAAATTCGTCCAAGCAACACGTAGTATCGGTAAAACCTAATCAAGCCAAAATAACTGTGGAACTAGGAACATTTCAGTAGATCAAACAAGGTACAGTAGCGAAAGAAAATTAGTTTATGGTTACTCTATAAACGAAAAAACTGGCTAGACTTTTCCCACGTGGAAGTTGATTTTCTAAGAAAATTTATTACGGTATTAAATCTGAACAATCCTTCTTAATGGATAATATCAATTAAATTTCCAATGATTTCAAATTTCGAGCGGAAATTGATTATTGAAGATTTCACTTAATCTTTTATCGTAAACTAATTTTCTTTCGCCACTGCACACAGTTGTCTCGCGACAATTCTGCGGTTGGTATACCGTCAGCTTCACACAACGAATCTGCAAGGACTTAGTTTTGGTAAAATAGCCCTCGGCATCACCGCCCACCCCTCAAACTCACACACAAGATATGGGCAAACAAGGAACAGGTACAACTTGCGTATTACAGTTCCAGCAACAAAAGAGACAAGGCGCCGCAGCCCCCCACACGATCTGGAGACCTTTTGACAGACCAAACTGATGTGGGATGAAAAAGCAAGTTTATCATCCACAGGACGCCAAAAACTTTGTACACGCATCAGATTAAATATTGTGTTTCTTACGACGATAGGAGAAATTAGCTTTACTCATGTTTGTGAAAAGCAAATGATTTTCATTCTTCAAAATTGTGCGAAAGTTTGTTAACAAAGTGAATGAGTTGCTGAGTGGTAGTGCAAGCGGACATGTTTATTTTTAGGAGGATGAGCAGCGAGCCAAGTATGGGGCCCTTTCTCACAACAGCTCCAATGATGATACATTTCTAATAGACAGATATTGAGATATTAAATAGATATTATAGAAACCACCCCTAACAAGCACCTCGTATTCCCAACAGGCCCAACTTGGCAACCAAGATGAATTGGTTTACGGTGTCAAATGCTTTTGACAAGCGAAAATGAACAGGTCAGTAAATTGGAGAATTGTATCGGTGGTCGATCTACCCCTTTGACAGCCAACCCGATTTCGTGAGAGAAGATTAAATTTGTAACAAAAGCTCAAAAATTTTGCTCATAAAACATATGGTTGAAATAGGACGGTAATTCGTAGTCGAGTCCTGTCAGAATACTAAAAGTAGCCGTGGGATGACCCGGGCTACTTTTGGTACGGGATGACTCGGCCAATTTTGATACGAGATGACCCGGGCTACTTTTGGTACGGAATGACCCGGGCTTCTTTTGGTACGGGATGACCCGGGCTACTTTTGATACGATATGACCCGGGCAACTTTTGGTACGGGATGACCCGGGCTACTTTTGGAACGGGATGACCAGGTACATGGGGAAAATTTTTGGTACATGTGGAAAACTCCATCAATAAAATATGCATTTACAAGACTAGCAGTCTCGGGAGACAACAACAGATACACGTTTGCAGATGCAACTAGGTATGTCAGACAGATGAGTCTTCTTACTGTTAAAGGACTTATAAGCGACACGGTCGACCTCAAATTGACCAATTGGCAAAATACAATGGAGTTTGGCAGATGTAATACATAATTATGTGGGCTAGAATTCGTTGTAGGGATTTTACTTCCAGAAACAGTAGCTATACTTCTGAAGAAGTTGTTAAAATCATCGGCAACGGCTAGCGGATCAGAAACAGTTACACTATTTTTAGTTATTCTGATTACTGAAGAGTTTGACTTATTTCGAATCTGGGTATTAATAGTTGCCCAAGTCTTTTCAGTGTCTCCAAAACAAGAATCTGATTTTGTTTGGTAGTATGATCTTATGTCTCTCCTAGTGACAGTACACAGTGAATTCCAACAGCGTTTGTAGTCGTCTGTGTAGAGCGAATTAAAGCGGGCGAGGCTGCGCGAGGTTACACACTTAACCTGTAGCTCAGCCATGGACTGGCCGAGCATCACACAAACAAGCCGGTTACATCATTTATAAAGTACTAGACATTTGAAGTCGAGGGGAAACGGAATATATTCCAAGCACTGGCAGCCTCACGCCTTGGAAATATGGCAAAAGTACCGAAGGGGACGAAAAGTTTTCCACCACTTAAAAGCAGCAATAGCAGGTTACCAGGGGAAAAAAATCTCTCACGACATCGTGGCCTGGAATATGCTACTGGCACAAGAGGAGTCCCGAGTTCACACATTTTTAGCTTATTACAGCAGAGGCAATAAACCCTTTTACAATGCTAGAAGAGACAAACTTCAACACTTCACGCACAGTACATGGATTAGAGTTGCGATTTATTTCTAAATGTATTTCATCAGGACTATTGCTGGAAATGATTTGGTCGAGTCACTTTAGAATTACGATGGAGGAAATTATTGTTCCGAACTTTTAAGCTGACAAAGCCCCAAAAACATTTCCATAATATACTTCAAATACTTTATAGACATCCTCAATCGAAGAACACGTTAACTGGAAGCCGTCAGTCACAGAGTTTTGAGGCATATCAGCAGTCACGTCACTTATTTCAACTTTGAATGCTCTGTGCAATTTTGCTTTGAATGAAACAGATGTTGACGAATCTAAACAGGGATGGTGGAGTTTGAAGAGTACAACCCAATTTCCGAAGTGTGGGTGCTGAACATTCCTCCTTTGATGAGTGTTATTTCCGACCCCATACTGATTCAGGTGGCCTCATGACCAGCCTTACCGATTCTCCATACACAATACCCCATAACTATAAGGCTAACTATAGCGTGCACTTTCAGATCATAGCATAAATAAGAGATGAACTTGGGTATACACTAGGATTCTCAGTAAATGTTTAGTACAAGACGAAAAATGTGCGCCCTGTTCTTAAGTTATTGAATGAAAAAGTTTGTAGTTGGCACCGGATTGCTGAAGTGTTTATTGGTATACAGCCGTAGCGAGTCCCTGCATCCGACTACACGTTACTGAATGACACGACGATGCAGAGCGCTCAGTAGGTGTTACGCACAGAGCGTAAATATGTCGACTTGTGGGACGTTACTCCGCTACGGTGTCTCATTGCTCAACAGTGCGTCGGCTGGCAGAGAGCAAGACATTTCTATCTAATACCATGGACATAGTAAAACTCGAGACAAGATAATGGGCGCAAGACAAGCCATTTCTATCTAATACCATGGACATAGTAAAACTCGAGACTAGATAATGGGAGCAAGACGAGCCATTTCTATCTATTACCATGAATATAGTAAAACTCGAGACTAGATAATGGGCGCAAGACGAGCCATTTCTATCTATTACCATGGACATGGTAAAACGCGACGCTAGACAATGGGCGCAAGACGAGCCATTCTAGTTCGTAATTGATAATTGGCCAAAGGGATTCCCAACGTGCTGAACAGGTTTGCTTTGAAGTTTTTGTCCTGACGCCTCCGGTCTGGGAGCTTGACTCCCTAGCATGAGCAAGCATCAACCTTGCAGCCTGCTCGACCATGAGAGACTGTTGAAGTTCAGCCTGAAAGACTATCTCAATGAACGAGCAAAGTGAGGGGCAGTTTAACAATGAAGCGTGTATTAGTCTTGCAAAACAAATCAATTTCTTAACAGGCAACAAATTTTTCAACGGAGATTTGATTTTTTTTATCGGAAATTTCCAGTTGAACATTTCAAGTTTCATGGGGATCAAGTATCGATAATAATGTACAGTAGCGAAAGAAAATTCGTTCATGTAGTCTATAACCGGAAAAACAAACTCGACATTTCCCACGAGGAAATTGGCATAATATATCAAATTCTGACGGTATTATGTGTGGACAAAGCTTCCTAATGAATTATATCAATTAAATTCCCTAGAGTTCAAACATCGCACGGAAAATGAACATTGAAGATTTTTTGTAATCTTCAATCATAAACGAATTTTCTTTCGCTACTGTACATTGTATTAGTAGTTTGCAATCGAGTATTTAAACAACAATGTTGGTGATCATCAACTGTTCGGAAGAAATCTTATGCAATTTTAAATTATAATTGTAGAAGGTTCATTTCGATTTTTTTGCAACATCTTTGTTGGCAGTCATACGAAAACAGAAGATAATTCAAATGTGTAACCAACAACTCGAGGAAATATTGAATCTCGATCGCCTTGCAACAACAGTGAATCAGGTGATGACAGCAATGGTATTATGTATTGTAAGGTTACAGTCACACACATTACAACTAAATAATCATTGGCTATCATATTTAACAAATGAAAAGAAGCAGATGCCTTCCGAACCTGCGTTGTCGCTATATGACTCAAAATCGTACTGGAAACAGACTTGTAGAGCGTCCGTTTTAATCGTGATATTTACTTAAAAGACTAAAAAAGCAGGGGACGAGCCCTATGGCAGGGAATTAGAATCCTGCCTTCGTAACCCCTAACGTATCGTAAGAAGCGAGTAATAGAAACCCTTGTGTCGGGGTATTAGGAATCCTGGTACCGTAACCCCTTGCGTGTCGTAGAAGACGACTAATAGGGGCGGACTGAGGAGACAACAGATCCCTTCCTCTGTAAACTCCTCGTTCAAAGACGGCAAGACGAGCGAGGAAAGGAGAGAGTCACGCCTCTCCGAATCCTATCGTTATGGTTGCTGAATGTGTGAGGTTGTTGTACGAACGAAGCGAAAAGGAGAGAGATTGGCGAATTGTTTGTGGGGGAGAAGTTTGATGAGTTGGCGCAGAGTGAGGCGACATTAAAAGCAAGGGCGGATGTGAGTTTGTCGTGGTAAATGAAATGGAGTCGGACGTAAAGGAAGGTTGGGCACATATATGTTTTGTATTGATATTTAGTTTGGTTGGCTAGTAGCGTTACCAAGTGGAAGGACATGTCCTCAAGATTAATGTGGAAAGAAGTTAAGTTAGATATAGAAAGATTGGCGTTTGTAAGTGTTTACGGACCTGGTAGCGAGAGAAGTGAGGGAGCAATTTTGGACAGACCTGAGTGTTTTGGAAGTCCATACAACGTGGTTGTAATGAGGGACAAAAATGCAAGAGTTCAAGAAATAGTGGTGGAGAATGTGGTAGGGAGGTATGACATTTCCGGTAAAAATAACAGCGGAGACACCCTGATAAGTCTGTGTATAGAGCAGGAGCTGGCGGGTGGAAACAGCTAGTTCTAGAAGCGAGACATCCACGAGTACGTATGGTAAGAATGGCTCATGGTGCAGAGGTGGAAAAGGCGCTGATTGGTTTTTGTGCCGATTTCAAGGATAGTGATTGCGAGGCTGTTGAATATGCTGGTCTTGAGAGAGGAGGGTGGAGGAATGTCTGACCATCTATTGTTGGAAGAAAATTTAAGAGTGGAGCAGAGGTGGAGGGGGAACAAAATATTGCGAAGAGGAAGAGCTGAGGAGTTCGAGCAGGCGTTGAGGGAGGAATACTACCACCTGAGAGGACAGGGCATGAGAAATGTTGAGGAGGAAGAATAGGAGACGTTCAGAGATGTATTGTTGAGAGAGAAAAAAAATGTGTGTGGTGTGCGCCTTGTGGGTGGGGGCAAAAGGAAGGGCTGCGAGTGGTGGAACGAAGATCCTTTGATGAGTGGTTGCAAGCGAGGTCGGTGGTAGCTCTGCCAACAATAGAGAGAAGAGCAAAGTCGTAAAGCGTGTAGAGAGGAGAACTATGAGGGACGCTGATGACAGTTGAGGGTGACAGTTGTGCCAAAATTTCGAGGACAGCAAAAAGATGTTGTGGAAAGAGGTGAATAGGGTGAGAAACGAGGAGACCGGGAAGGTGAAAATAGTGAGAGAAGAAAACGGTCGGTTGTTATTGGAAAGTAGTGATGTACTTAAAATGTGGGCTGAGTGTTTTGACTAGTTGTTGAATGTTGAGGATGTCAGAAAGGCTGACATTGTTGGTGTTGGTGGTGGTGCACGGATACCGATTTTGGGAGAGAGACTTGTTGCGAACATTACTAAAGAAGAGGAGCAGGAGGCGGTAGAGGTGATATAAACAAGGAAAACCCCTAAAATGAACGGCGTTCGACTGAGTGCCTGAAGAGGGGTGGAATAACGATTGTCGAATAGCATGGTGAAGCTACCGTCGGGTGTGGTGCCAATTGAGGCACAGTGCTTGCATTCTTACACTTTGTAAGGGCTAAGGAGTTGAAAAATTAATGCTGCAACTTGAGAGATATCAGTCTGTTATGTGCTGTCGGTAAGTTGTACGGAAAAGTGATAATTAACAAGATTAGAAACATCGCGGATGGTGCAATTGGCGAGGAACAGTGCGGCTTCAAGTGTGGAAGAGGATAAGCCGATCACATTTTTACAGTGAGACAAGTCTGTAATATGTACCATGCGAAGGAAAAGGATCTGTTCTGGGCTTCACGGATCAAGAAAAGGCCTTCGACAGGGTCGACAGGGAAGCGCAATGGAGGGTGTTGCGTTTGTAAGGATTAGGCGGAAATCTGTTGAAAGAGGTTCAGAGTTTCTATGTTGACTGGAGAGCATGTGTCAGATTGCTGGGTTCACAGTGAAAGTGAGACTGAGATGTGGCTGCGTTATGTCTCCCTGGCTCTTCAATCTCAACAGGAATGGAGTGATCAGGAGGGAGGTAATTGCGAGTGTAATGGGTCATGGATTAGCTGTTCGGAGCAAATGGGCAGAGTTTTCTGTTGGGTCAGTTATTGTTTGCGGATGGTACGGCACTGGTGGCGGAATCGGACGAGAAGTTGTGTAGGTTAGTGTCAGAGTTTCGTAGAGTGTGCGAGTTAATGCGGGTAAAAGTAAGGTAATGAGATGTTTGAGGAAAGTCGATGAGAGCAGAGTTAGTGTCTTTCTAAATGTATAAATTTTAGAGGAAATTCAGTACCTCAAGTACCTGGGTTCTCATGTGGAGAAGACTGAACTATAGTGGAAACTGAAGTGTAGTCGCGAGTGTAAGAAGGGTAAAGTTTTTGGGGAACGAAGAGTGTAATGCGCTGTAAGAAGTTGGGGATGGAAGCAAAGAGATGATTGTATGAGGAGGTAGTTGTGCCAACTGTGCTCTACGGAGCTGAGACTTGGGGGGCGAGAGCAGAAGAACGAACAGGTTATAAGTTTTCGACATAAAATGTTTGAAGGGGCGCGGCTGGAGTGACGCTGAGAGACAGGATCAATTAGACGTTGTTCGAATTAGAACGGGGATGGTGAAGAAGTTAGAGGACAGAGTAGATTCGTGGGGGTATGAGATGGCTCGGGCACATACATGGTGCGGATGGATGATGGGAGATAGGTGAAAATGGTAATGAATGCGGAGGTGATTGGACGTTGGTAGACCGAATTTTGGTCGATGGATGGTGTAAAGCAGGTGTTACATGTGTTTGGCGTGCATATATGCGTTTGAAATGTCACTGCCTAGTGGGATAGTTGTACGACAGATAAATGTAACATGACAGCTGTCCGTTGGGGTATAGATCATCGCTCCATCTTTAAAGATGGTGCATCTCGAACGAATAGTTAGGGTGGTTCGAGATGACGTCGCATAGTCTGGAGCAGCTGTTGCTGGGAGTGAACTATGGTTCTGAAATCGTAATGCAGCGAAAACCAACGTGATACCAAGCGTGGACCATCCTCGAAGTTTTGAGGTAGGGTTTGTCGCGAATGCTTGTGTATGTTGCGTAGAGAAGCTGCGTTCAAAATGAGGTCACAACCTGCACCAGCTGCTAGTTGGCCTGCGTCTCTTTCATGAGTGAGATTTCAATGGCTTCAATTTTTTTATTGAAATTCTCAATTTAGTCAGCCCGGATGATGGGCAGACTGGTCCCCTGGACACAAAAAACGTAACAAGTTCCTTTGTCGAATCATAATAGATTTTTGAAACCTTTCTTGCAATGGAAATAATAAGACTATGGTTCAGAATAAGGGGGTCTATTGCCACCAGAGTTCTGACGTTAGTCTCTTAAAGAGCGCATCCGTAGGGCGCTGCAATGGTAAGAATAAAATAATGGTTCAGAATAAGGGGGTCTATTGCCACCAGAGTTCTGACGTTAGTCTCTTAAAGAGCGCATCCGTAGGGCGCTGCAATGGTAAGAATAAAATAATGGTTCAGAATATGGGGGTCTATTGCCACCAGAGTTCTGACGTTAGTCTCTTAAAGAGCGCATCCGTAGGGCGCTGCAATGGAATGAGTAAAATAATGGTTCAGAATAAGGGGGTCTATTGCCACCAGAATTTTGACGTTAGTCTCTTAAAGAGCTCCTCCGTAGGACGCTGCAATGGGAAGATATTATCGACCATTTCTAAGGTTTGGCCCATAAACAAATACGAAGAAATTCAATCCAATATAATTTGTCGTACATGTAACTCAGACCAAGGTTTGCACCAAGGTCGTAACGCATCAAATGAGATTTATGCACCATACGTTACCACCCAACAATACATCCTTTGAAAGTGCTTTGGTTGCTGAAACATGTAAAATAATTATTCCGAAGCAATATTCACATTTGAGTTTGTAGTTGAGTACGTGATAGATTATATTATTTCAAGAAATACAGGATTCTTAATGATATGCCTGGGCTATCCCACATGCATGAGGGTCATGAAAAACAGGCACCTAAATTTGTCACAGATGCATTCTTCAATAAAACAGATATACACTTTGGAGGCACTTAAATTTGTCACAGATGCATTCTTCAATAGAACAGATACACAGTTTGGAGGCACCTAAATTTGTCACAGATGCATTCTTCATTAAAACAGATACACACTTTAGAGACACTTAAATTTGTCACACATGCATTCTTCAATAAAACAGATACACAGTTTGGAGGCACCTAAATTTGTCACAGATGCATTCTTCAATAAAACAGATACACAGTTTGGAGGCACCTAAATTTGTGACAGATGCATTCTTCAATAAAACAGATACACACTTTGAAGGCACTTAAATTTGTCACAGTTGCATTCTTCAATAAAACAGATACACACTTTAAAAGCACCTAAATTTGTCACAGATGCATTCTTCAATAAAACAGATACACAGTTTGGAGGCACCTAA
The DNA here is from genome assembly GCA_016164225.1 of Gammarus roeselii. Classification (NCBI taxonomy): domain Eukaryota; kingdom Metazoa; phylum Arthropoda; class Malacostraca; order Amphipoda; family Gammaridae; genus Gammarus; species Gammarus roeselii. The sequence goes on from SDVV010004008.1 coordinate 9,519, forward strand.
ATTTTGTCACAGATACATTCTTCAATAAAACAGATACACACTTTGGAGACACTGAAATTTGTCTCAGATGCATTCTTCAATAAAACAGATACACAGTTTGGAGGCACCTAAATTTGTCACAGATGCATTCTTCAATAAAACAGATACACACTTTGAAGGCACCTAAATGTCACAGACGCTTTGAAGGCACCTAAATTTGTCACAGATGCATTCTTAAGTTGTCGGGCCAATGTTGGGGTTCTCTTACAATACTTTATGACCAAAAAAAAACTATAAATAGATTTAAGATTTATAGGCGGACTAGAGAGTATTTGATCCTACGACACGCATAAGGGGGTAAAAAACACATCCGAAGGTCAGAGACGCAAACACGGGTCGCGAAGCTAGACGGGACGCGGACACGCATGAAAGTTTTAAAATTTTACAACATGAGTTTATTGAGTTTTTTGACGGGATTGTGATTAAAAACTGAGAGTTCATACTCAATATGACGGGCATAAAAGGAATTTATAATTAACACGTCACACAACTGAGAAATATTCATTCTTTTATGTGTTTTGTGATAATAGAAAAAAATGTTGAATACTTGTATGCATTCGCCATCATTGATTTGAGAGTGCCAGGGTTCTCAGGTCACTACGTGGTATTCAGCATTTGAGAATGCCAAGGTTCTCAGGTCACTACGTGGTATTCAGCATTTGAGAGTGCCAGGGTTCTCAGTTCACTACGTGGTGCTCACCATTTGAGAGTGCCAGGGTTCTCAGGTCACTACGTTGTATTCACCATTTGAGAGTGCCAGGGTTCTCAGGTCATTACGTGGTATTCAGCATTTGAGAGGGCCAGGGTTCTCAGGTCACTCACTACGTTGTATTCACCATTTGAGAGTGCCAGGGTTCTCAGGTCACTACGTGGTATTCAGCATTTGAGAGTGCCAAGGTTCTCAAGATGAGTTTTCAGGTGCAGTTCGTAGCAAACGTTTCAACTCGATGTGTGCAATAGTTACATTCCAGATAGCGTCAATCAGCTCACACCAGCTGTTTGCGGGGATATGAAATTGTATCCAATTCATGATTGAACAAATAATAAAAACGGTTAGAGCATGCACCAGCGGTCCGGGGATAGGGCATAGATGCTTGCATCTTTGCAACGATGGTTCATCTCAAAGGCACCAATTGAATCTTCCCCAATGCTGTATACATTTATAAGATTTGTTAGACCTCAATGCCAACCGCACATCTTTGGACATTAAAAGCGTTATAAAGTCCGCCGGATGAAGGCAGAATGGTCCCGTGAATGCAGTAACAAACAACAAACAGACGCACCTCGTGTTACCTAATAATCGTTTTGAAATACTTCTTGTAGTGGGAAGATCTTACAAGGGTAAAACGGCATGGTATGATAACCAAGAAAATAAAATTGATCCTGTATATTTCGACATGTACTTAACAGAGACCTATGTTAGTAAGGCTAGGTTAGTAGATGAACAGAAGCCTAGCTTAGTAAGGCTAGGTTAGTAGATGAACAGAGACCTAGGTTAGAAAGGCTAGGTTAGTAGATGAACAGAGACCTAGGTTGGTAAGGTTAGGTTAGTAGATGAACAGAGACCTAGGTTAGTAAGGCTAGGTTAGTAGATGAACAGAGACCTGGGTTAGAAAGGCTAGGTTAGTAGATGAACAGAGACTTAGCTTAGTAAGGCCAGGTTAGTAGATGAACAAAGACCTAGGTTAGTAAGGCTAGGTTAGTAGATGAACAGAGACCTAGGTTGGTAAGGTTAGGTTAGTAGATGAACAGAGACCTAGGTTAGTAAGGCTAGGTTAGTAGATGAAAAGAGACCTGGGTTAGTAAGGCTAGGATAGTAGATGAACAGAGACCTAGGTTAGTATTTGAGGCTGGAAATTTGTGGACAATAAGTCAAGAACTTGTAGTAGAATATGTGATAGGTTGCATAAGTGTAAAACATCCAGTATTAGAAATAAATGCCAGTGGTTTCTAACAACCACGCGGATTGAGAGACATACATCGGAGACACACGAATCGTGAGAGAAATGCATATTCACGATTCGGAGCTACCTAAATATATCATAGACCCATACTGAAGTTTTCAGATAAATATCCGTACTTTCTAACAACTGTACAGCCGAAGTTAAATGTATAGAGGTTTGAGGATCGTTTGTGAGCACTGAACGCAGTAAACAGGCCATGATGTGAAGCAACATTAAGGCCTCATAGAACTTAGGCTGTGCGTGAGGCGCCTTCTTGGAAAGACTTTAGGGCTGCTCATCCAGATGGTGCTGGTAGAGGATGTGGAAGTATAGGATATGACCGTATTAGCTATTGGTTTGCCATGTCTATTTTTTATTGTTTGAATTATTGATAGCTCTATCTTCATGAGCGACACGAATATTCAATGTCAACTCTTTCAATGTTAACTGGCCTTGTAGCCGGGGCGTTAGAATCTTGCTAACGTGTCCACCGCGTGTCGTAGAAGGCGACTAAAAGGGCGCCCCGTAGCTGGGAGTAGAATCGTGCTACCGTAGCCCCTGCGTGTCGTAAAAGGCGACTAAGAGGGGCGAAGCGAAGGGGCTAGGAATACCGTTCTCTGTAAAACCCAAAAAAGACGGCAAGACGCGAGGGGGGAGGACAAGCAAACGCCTCTCCAAACCCTATTGTTAGAGCCGCTGAATATACGTGGCTGTAGTACGAATGAGGTAAAGCGGAGAGAGATTGGTGAGATGTTTGTGAGGAGGAAGTTTGATGTATTGGCGCTGAGTGAGACGAAATTGAAAGGTAAGGGCGAATGAGAGTTCGGTGTAGTAAGTGGAAGAAAGTCTGGTGTGGAGGAAGGACGGGCACGAGAAGGGGGGTCCTGATATTGAGTTATCGGTTGGTTCGTAGCACTACCAAATGGAAGAAGGTGTTCACAAGATTGATGTGGGTGAAAATTAAGTTAGGCGTAAAAAGATGGGCATTTGTGAGTGCTTACGGACCTGGCAGCGAGAGTAATGTAGAGGAGAGGGAGCAATTCTGGACTGACCTGAGTGAGTGTATTGAGAGTTTTGGAGGTCATTTTAATGTAGTTGTACTGGATGACCTTAATGCGAGAGTTGGAAACGTGGTGGTGGAGAATGTGATAGGAAAGTATGGCGTTCCCGGTAGAATTGGCAGTAGAGAAAACCTGATAGGTCAGTGTGTGGAGCAGGAGTTGGTGGTCGGGAACAGTTTGTTCAAGAAGCGAGATATCCACAAGTACACATGGTTAAGGATGGTCCGTGGTGCAGTGGTGGAGAGAGCACTGATGAATTTTGTGCTGATATCGAGGAGGATGTGCGGGTAATAAGAGGGGAGGGTGGAGGAGTGTCTGACCATCTGCTGGTGGAAGGTAGATTAAGAGTGGAGCAGAAGTGGAAGGGCAACAAACGAGTGGGAGGAGGAAGAGAGGTAGTGAAAGTGAGTGGACTGAATGTGAGAAGTAGAGCCGAGAAATTCTAGCAGGCGTTGAGTGAAGAATACAACAACGTGAGAGAACAGGACCTGAGAGATGTGGAGGAAGAATGGGAGACGATAAGGGGATGTGCGAAGAAGGTGTGTGGTGCGCGCCGTGTGGGCGGGTGCAGAAGGAAAGGTTGCGAGTGGTGGAACGAGGAGGTCAAACTGGCGGTGGCACGGAAAAGAGGAGCGTTTGAGGAGTGGTTGCAGATGAAGTCGGTGGTGGCTTATGAAAGCTACAAAGAGAGGATAAACAAGGTGAAACGGGTGGTGAGGAGAGCCAAAAGGGACGCTGATGCCAGGAGAACAAAAAGATGTTCTGGAAAGAGGTGAGAAAGGGAGAGACCAGAAAGGAGGAAGTGGTGAAAGATGAAAACGGCCGGTTGTTGTTGGAAAATGGTGATGTACGGAAGAGGTGGGCTGAGTATTTTGATGAGTTGTTGAATGTCGAGGATGACAGAGAGGCTGACATTGTTGCAGTGGATGGTGGTGCTCGGCTGCCAGTTATGGGTGAAAGACTTGTGGCGGACATTACCAGGGAAGAGGTGCAGGAGGCGGTGGAGATGATGAAAGCAGGGAAAGCCCCTGGTTTGGATGGCGTAGCGACCGAGTGCCTGAAAAAGGGTGGAGTAACGATTTTAGAATGATTGGTGAGGTTATTGAACTTGTGTTTTGTGGCAGGCGTGGTACCAATTGAGTGGCGCAGTGCCTGCATTGTCCCGCTGTATAAGGGCAAATGAGATAAAAATGAATGCTGCAACTCGAGAGGTATCAGTCTGTTATGTGTGGTTGGTAAGTTGTACGGGAGAGTGCTGATGAAAAGGATTAGAGACTGTACGGGCTGCGCAATTGGAGAGGAACAGTGTGTCTTCAGGAGTGGTAGAGGGTGTGCCGATCAGAATTTTGCAGTGAGACAGATCTGTGAGAAGTACCTTGCCAAATAAAAGGATGTGTTCTGAGCCTTCATGGATCTGGAGAAGGCACACGACAGGATTGAAATGGGAAGCGCTGTGGAGGGTGTTGCGTTTGTATGGAGTGGGCGGACATCTGTTGAAAGCGGTGCGAGTTTCTATGTTGGCAGCCGAGCATGTGTCAGAGTGGGAAGCGAGGTCAGTGATTGGTTCATAGTGAAAGTGGAACTAAGACAAGGCTGCGTGATGTCTCCCTGGCTGTTCAACCTCTATATGGATGGAGTGGTCAGGGAGGTGAACGCGAGTGTGATGGGTCGTGGCTTTGAACTGATGGAAGCGAATGGGCGGAGTTTGCAGTTGAGCCAGTTGCTATTTGCTGATGATACGGCCCTGGTTGCGGATTCAGAGGAGAAGCTATGTAGGTTAGTGTCTAAGTTTGGTAGAATGTGTGGGAGGAGGAAGCTTCGAGTGAACGTGGGTATGAGTAAAGTAATGAGATGCTTGAGGACTGTCGATGCGAGCAAAATTAGTGTCCGCTAAATGTAGAGCTCTTGGAGGAAGTTCAGTGCTTTAAATATCTTGGCTCCCATGTGGAGATAACTGAACTAGTGGAAACTGAAGTGAACGTGTGAGTGAAGGAGGGGTGTAAAGTGTTGGATACACTGAAGAGTGTAATGAGCTGTAGGACGTTGGGAATGGAAGCAAAGAGAGGGCTGTATGAGGGTTTTGTTGTCCCAACTGTGCTCTACGGAGCTGAGACTGGGGTGGGTGAGAGCAGAGGAGAGAAGAAGGTTGAATGTTTTCGAGATGAAATGTTTTAGGAGTATGGCTGGAGTAATGCTGAGAGACCGGATAACCAACGTGTTCGAATCAGAACAGGGATGGTGAAGAAGTTGGAGGACAGAGTGAATGCGCGTGTTCTGAGATGGTTGGGCACATGGAGAGGATGGATGAAGGGAGATTGGTGGATGAATGGATGGTGTGAAGCAGGCGTTAGGAAGGAGAAACATGAATGTGGAGGTAGCGAGAGAGCGTGCAATGAACAAGCGTGGGTGGAGAATGGTTGTGAATGGTTGATTTTGACGCTGCTCTGATGTGCTTTCTCGCCCTTGGCATCCCGTTGTCGGGATGGTCGAAGGGGGGGGGGCGGACATTATGACGCGGCGAGGGTAAACCAGTGAAAACTGTCGGGCCTTGCTGCTGACAACGGATCCTCGAACTGCACTCGTGACCCAGAGTGTATGTTGCGGGGGTACCGGCCGGACTCTTTAGCACATAAGGGCTAAGTTGTGTGAATGTGAGCGTATGAGGGTGTGAGGTACGCTTGCCGTCGGCCACCCCCCTTTTCTCTGGGATGCGGCCTAGTGTCTGTATCTGTATTGACGATCGTACCCGAACAAAGGAGCTGTACAAACTCTCGTCAGCGACGTACAAGGGTGAGATTCACATGTGAGCTGTGCAAGATCTCGTCAGCGTCGTACATGGGTGAGATTCACATGTGAGCTGTGCAAGATCTCGTCAGCGGCGTGCAATGGTGAGATTCACATGTGAGCTGTGCAAGATCTCGTCAGCGTCGTACATGGGTGAGATTCACATGTGAGCTGTGCAAGATCTCGTCAGCGGCGTACAATGGTGAGATTCACATGTGAGCTGTGCAAGATCTCGTCAGCGTCGTACATGGGTGAGATTCACATGTGAGCTGTGCAAGATCTCGTCAGCGGCGTACAATGGTGAGATTCACATGTGAGCTGTGCAAGATCTCGTCAGCGTCGTACATGGGTGAGATTCACATGTGAGCTGTGCAAGATCTCGTCAGCGGCGTACAATGGTGAGATTCACATGTGAGCTGTGCAAGATCTCGTCAGCGTCGTACATGGGTGAGATTCACATGTGAGCTGTGCAAGATCTCGTCAGCGGCGTACAATGGTGAGATTCACATGTGAGCTGTGCAAGATCTCGTCAGCGTCGTACAAGGGTGAGATTCACATAGGAGCTGTGCAAGATCTCGTCAGCGGCGTACAATGGTGAGATTCACATGTGAGCTGAGCAAGATCTCGTCAGCGGCGTACAATGGTGAGATTCACATGTGAGCTGTGCAAGATCTCGTCAGCGACGTACAAGGGTGAGATTCACATGTGATCTGTGCAAGATCTCGTCAGCGACGTACAAGGGTGAGATTTACATGTGAGCTGAGATTTACATGTCAGCGACAAGACGGGCATGATAGGGATACACGATTAGCTTAAAACACAATTTAACGGGCAAGATAGGGATACACGATTAGCTCAAACCACAATTCGACGGGCATGATAGGGATACACGATTAGCTCAAAACACAACTTGACGGGCATGATAGGGATACACGATTAGCTCAAAACACAACTTGACGGGCATGATAAGGATACATGATTAGCTCAAAACACAACTTGACTGGAATGATAGGGATACACGGTTAGGTCAAAACACAAATTGACGGGCATGATAGAGATACATGACAGGTTCAAAACATAACTTGACGGGCATGATAGGGATACACGATTTGCTCACAACACAACTTGACGGGCATGATAGGGATACACGATTAGCTCAAACACAACTTGACGGGCATGATAGGGATACAAGATTAGCTCAAACACAACTTGACGGGCATGATAGGAATACATGATTAGCTCAAAACACAACTTGACGGGCATGATAGGGATACACGATTAGCTCAAAACACAACTTGACGAGCATGATAAGGATACACGATTAGCTCAGAATACAACATGACGGGCATGATGGGTATACACGATTAGCTCAAAAAACAACTTGACGGGCATGATAGGGATACATGATTAGCTCAAAACACAGCTTGACGGGCATAATGGGGATACATGATTAACTCAAAACACAACTTGACGGGCATGATAGGGATACACGATTAGCTCAAAACACAACTTGACGGGCAAGATAGGGATACACGATTAGCTCAAAACACAACTTGACGGGCATGATAGGGATACACGATTAGCTCAAAACACAACTTGACGGGCATGATAGGGATACACGATTAGCTCAAAATACAACTTGACGGGCATAATAGGGATACACGATTAGCTCAAAACACAACTTGACGGGCATGATAGGGATACACGATTAGCTCAAACACAACTTGACGGGCATGATAGGAATACATGATTAGCTCAAAACACAACTTGACGGGCATGATAGGGATACACGATTAGCTCAAAACACAACTTGACGGGCATGATACGGATACACGATTAGCTCAAAACACAACTTGACGGGCATGAGAGGGAAACAAGATTAGCTCAAAACACAACTTGACGGACATGATAGGGATACATGATTAGCTCAAAACACAACTTGACAGGCATGATGGGGATACATGATTAGCTCAAAACACAACTTGACGGGCATGATGGGGATACATGATTAGCTCAAAACACAACTTGACGGGCATGATAGGGATACACGATTAGCTCAAAACACAACTTGACGGGCGTGATAGGGATACACGATTAGCTCAAAACACAACTTCACGGGCATGATAGGGATACATGATTAGCTCAAAACACAATTTGACGGGCATGATAGGGATACATGATTAGCTCAAAACACAACTTGACGGGCATGATAGGGATACACGATTAGCACACCGCACGTGTGAGGATCTGGGGCTTGAAATTTGTTCGCACTTCAAATTAGGGTCATTTCATGATAAAACAACCATAATTGGGTCCTATCAACAAATGCAACCATAACAACACTTCCATTCCCAATTGAAACTACTAACCATTAATTTTTCCGTGTACTGCCGGTCAAAGTTAAACAGATAGATGACAGTTGATGCTGCTGCATACCCATGACCAGTGTAAATGTGGGTGAGTACGTGAGTAAATTGATCAATGGTAAGAAATAAATGCTCAGAAACAATTTTAGGTATGTAACATGTGCATGCCGCTTGAGGTCACAAAATTTAATTCGACACGTTTATATTTACGTCACAACCTGAAAGTGCAAAAATTGCCTTCAGCACACTTTTTTCTCGATATGAAGCGGAAATTGATCAATAATATTCTTGTTAATATTCAATCGTTAACGAATTTTCTTTGCTACCGCACGTATTGAATTCAATAAAGATTGGAGCAAAAGTGAGATGTCATGGATCACAGATTTACGGGAAGGCCAATGATGATTTGCAAACATTTTCCAACTAAACCTATCAAAGAAAGTTAGTTGTATTCGAAATTCAATTGTTTCAAAAGGAGTCTTAATGTTCTACTTGTTATCAAGTCAAGGAATTATTCGCACTTTTTCCTCAGGTATTAGGAGATTTCAACCCACCTTTCCTGAACTCGTAAATATATAAATTGCAGTACATCCTTGAGACATTCCAGCATAATCATCTTGCAAGCCTTCTGCATGATCTGTAAGCCAAATATTTATTACTGTAGACGTCTAGTAGCTTGCAGGTGTGAGGCAGTTCTTTTAGCTAGCTGCAAAGAAACACCTGACGGAGAAGTCCGATCGTTCGAACGTGTGTAACCCTTCAAAGTTGCAACGTCATCTCACCATGACTCAGCTAAAGTCAAACTGAGCGTTCTATTGCTTCAAGTTACGTTAAGGAAAAACGTGCTAAGCAGGAAATTTTGGCGGGGTGTTGACGTGGATACCAGTTACAAAAACATCCGCCAGTAAAGTGAATATAGGGCCGAAAGAGCCCGGGGGATAAGGGAGGGGGGGGGGAGAACGTCCTGGAGATATGGGGGCCGACACAGCCCTGGAGGTAGGGGTCGTGAAACGGCTCTTGAGGTAGGCCCTGAAACAGCCCTGGTGAATATTTTTTGGTTATGATTACTGATGGTTTGTAAATAAGTATTGGAAATGGTTAGTATTTTTGTATGAATTTATGTTATAGCTTCTTTAATTGTCATATCCTCACGAAATGTTAGCCTGGTACATACAGTATTGGTTTGGCTGTATATGTAGGATTGAATTATTTTTAATTCTTTGGTTGCGCTTATAGCGTTGTGATGACATTTCATTTGGGCATTTATTGCAAGTCTTTGCTCATGTAATCAGTTGTTTTAATTTAGGGACACTTATAGCGTTGTGATAGGATTTGTGAATAGATATTGTACAGGGTAAGTATAGTTGTATGATTTATAGTTTATTTAATTGGCAAATCCGCATGAGGTGTTGGCCTGGTACATAGTAGGTAGGCTGTACGTGTATGATTTAATTATATTTTAATAGGATAATTTTATAGCGTGGTATTTAGTATCGCAGGTACCCCTGTTATTTCAATGGTTTTGTATGGTTGGATCACTATTTTATTTATGGTATTATTAAACGATGTAGTTACCGTTGTAACAGGATGTCGTTGCTCGATCGTTATCTAATTTAGGTATGTTGACCACAATACGTATCAGTGAAATTCGGAATTATGTACGTGGCTTATTATTGTAGAGCATAAGCTATGGTTTTTGATTAAGTCCATCCGCTTTTTCCTTTGTATACGTTCACGTATTTTCAATCAGTATGACTGTGGACAATGTAACATGTTCAAGTTTATTAGTATTTTTCATTTATTACATGGTTACATAAGAACATTTACAAATTAGGAGAAGTCATTCGGAAATGTTACCACTGATCGCTATCGTAGCGGCAGACCTCTATCCGTCAATGTCATACAGAGACCTTAGCTCGAGTCGCACTCCTCTCGTGACCCTGCCTAGTAGCCAGATTGCATCTGTACCTGTCAGTTTACGGTACCTTTAATCCCTTAGCGCGTTGATGGTAAGAATATTATTATAAAACAATTGGACATGCAGTAGGAGACCCCCCCTCGGCAAAAAGTTGGATACGATTTGGAAATTTGGGTGAGATGAGCTTGCTCGTACAAATAAATGTTCGTCCACGGTAATAGGGCTTACTGAATTGGCATATCCGTAAGAAATGCTAGCTTGGTACATTTCGATTTGACGGTATGTGTAAGATTTTATTATTTTCTAATAGTATATGGTATTGTAGTATTTAATCGATTTAGCTGTATATAGCGTTTTATTTAGTGTCGCAGTTACCGTTATTATTATACATTTTTTGTAACGTAGTTACATATTAGGAACATTTACATCAATCTATTTTCATCATTTTAGGAGCGGTTGCAGGGGTATACGTTCACGTATTTTCAATCCATATGACTCTGGACAATGAAACATGATCACGTATGCATTTAATTATTTACATAGGAACATTTACATACCAAGAACCTTTATAGAATATAACCTGAAGACGTGGACATACTTTCGTCATTCACCGAACTACACACGCTAAAAACAGCCTCTCCCAGCTTGCGTCTCTTCCATGTTGAATCCATATGTACATCAACATCATCATCACCCAAGACACATCGCCTCCTCGTTTTAGTGAGGGTATGGTCAACTTCGATAGACCTTTTGGGAATGTCTGGATGCGCAAGCGTGAATTTTGTGTATGGTCCAGCGCGCCAGCGTGAATTTTGTGTAAGGTCTCAAAGTGTGCGCGTATGTTTTTCTGGTTATAGATATCTCTGTATAGTTCATGTCCGATTTTGGTTTGTGTCTGATAATTGACATCTTCTGCAGCTGATTTCTGGCGTCGGACTCAAGCAACATACTTTAACACTTTGGTGGCAAGCAAACGTTAGCTGTTTCGCTTTTCATTAGTCCCAGCTGTCCTTTCTTTGTTTCATTGTACAAG
>SDVV010004009.1:0-20660 GCA_016164225.1 Gammarus roeselii
GTTCTCATATTCTTCCTTCAACGCCTGCTGGAACTCCTCGGCTCTACTTTTCACATTCAGTCCACTCACTTTCACTACTTCTCTCCCTCCTCCCACTCGTTTGTTGCCCTCCCACTTCTGCTCCACTCTTAATCTACCTTCCACCAGCAGATGGTCAGACACTCCTCCACCCTCCCCTCTCAACACCCGCACATCCAACAGCCTCTCCACCACTCTCCTCGATATCAGCACAAAATCCATCAGTGCTCTCTCCACCATTGCACTATGGTCCATCCTTACCCATGCGTACTTGTGAATATCTCGCTTCTTGAACAAACTGTTCCCGACCTCTAACTCCTGCTCAATACACAGACCAACTCCTGCTCCAGACCTCAAAAAACACAAGGCAAGTTATTTCAATTATGTCGTACAAAAATTGAATAACGCTAAGCCGGGCGTGACTGGCTCAATTGCTGGTGATGGCTGAAGGTGAAAAAAGGTAGCCGTAAGTAGCCTTCTGCTGTGGCAGAGAAGGAACATCGTTTATAGGTTTGTACAGACGACTTCGATGCAGGCACAAAAAAGTGGTCACAACAAATTCAAAATCAGAAATAATAAGAGACTAACAATTTACACGACACTGAGCGCGTGACGCGCTGACTGAAGTAACTTGTTGCTGGTATTTAGCTGACAGAATGCTTGACCAGCCCAACTCAGGACCTGGCCTAAATGCCATGTCCTACAATAATCATACTTCTACAACACCTCTATTGGAAGGCTTCATACGATACAGGGCTGCTACACGGTATCTATGACATGCCAACAAATGGTTTGAAAATGATGTTGGCATCTGGTATGATACTTATTCTATAATAGTCCTTTTTATTTAGGCTTGGAGTAGGTGATTCAGAAGCCTCTAGCATCCCATCGCGGTTTGGGAGGTGGCATGGCCAGGGTATACTGGGCATGGCTTCATGAACAGCTGGCTTATGGCAGGCTGTCTACCCCAAGATTTAATTGACTAGAATATAAATTTTGGTCTACCCAGGTGCGAACGTTGTCGGGTGGACAACGGCAGTGCCATTTGGAAACTGCTGAGCCTTGTGGCCCATTTTAATTGATGTTAGATAGTTTTTTTTTAAGACAAAGCATGAATTTACATGAGTTGATGTAAGTACTTCTAAACTCGTGTGACAAGTCTGTGGATCAACCAATTATGACTTGCATACATAATTTGGGCCTCTTGTCTGAAACATTTCGACTATTAAGAGATGAATTCGGACAACTTGTCAGCATATACTCCATGAGAGCCCGCGAGCGGCTTTTGTCAGAGCACTGACACTGTTATATACAAAGAACACTTAATTATAACTATACAGTACAAGGATACACTTATCTATTGTTTTGTGTGTTATGGATACTGTAAGGGAAAGGGCAGCGCAGGGCATCGTATGGACGAGCCCTTACATAAGAGCCTTGGGACTTATCCTCTTGGTAAAATCCTTGAAAGTCTGTGCCAATTTGGACACGAGCACGACGTTGCACAGAACAATAATACGCCCAAGCATTGACTATAGAGTCGTTGTTTACAATTCAGCAGACGAAACCATCTCGAACCCTCTCGACCATCGCAAACGACGCACTGCGACTCACAATTGGCAAGTGCCTTTTCAATGGCTATTGGTAGTATCCTTTAAATATCACTTGACCGGGAGGAGTGAAGGAAACATGATTGATTTTTATTTTCGTTTAATGCCAATCTCATCTAAACTATATGTGATCGGAGTGATCCACATGTGAGCTTGTGCTCCAATAAAAACACTTATGATTGATTTACACTGAGAAAGCTCTCGCAAGTTGGAATGAGTAAAATGGGGAGAAAATAGGACAATTTTCATTTTAATTGATGGGAATATTACTATCCCTAATGTTCTTTAATGCTATGATATCTTACCATATCGTAATTAAGGTTTGTGCCGGTCCGTAATGTAGCCGTGCAGGACAAAAGCAGGACGGGGGACAGGGTACGAGGATACAAGGCCGTCTCTGTGGGACGGAAAGCAAAAACGGTATATTATAGTTTTACATTCAGTTGGACGCAGGGAAAATGCCTACCGAGATAGTTATCACAACCGAACGGAATATTTCACGCCTCAACCTACTGGAATATTTCATACACTAGCGCTGGACGCGCTACAACTGAGGCAATACCTCTGCCAGCGCCAAGGAGGACCGAGTGGTTGGCCGGAGATGCTGCCCTGCTTCAAGGGAAGTCAGATCGGAACTCAGGAAAATGCCAGGTCGTATTTTACACTTACTACTAATCAAGATCTACCAGAATACACTTTTCCTGCGCTACAGGGCTGTTACTATCTTTGCATACCATGTCAAAGAATTGTTAATTTTTTGTTAGCATGTGGTGTAATACTTATTTCAATGACTCTCCTTTTTTTATTCGGACTTGGTGTTTGTGACTTGGAAACCTTCGGCACCCATTGATGTGGTTTAGTTGGCAGCCGAATAGATGTCTCGAGCGGCTTGGCTGGTGTACATATTGGCTTCACAGGTGGTCCACCGCGAGTAAACGTTTTCTGCCGTAGACTGGTAGCTGTGTACATGGAACTGCATTCTGTGATGCACTTTCAACTATATTACAATAGTGCTATAGACATGAAACTTAATCATAAAAACTATGCACATTTAAAATAGAATAAACACATGTTGTTAGGGAGAAGAGAGAGTGCAGGGACAATCCATTTCCGCCTTCCATGATTTCAGCGATATCTCTCGGGGGATTTGCTCAGCTGCCTCTTCTGGTGGTGACTGCGTTCCTACAAAGGGGGGTTGGTTGTCGAGTGGTCAACGCGCTGCTTTCTTAACGGTTTGTCTGCGAGCGTGAGTGGGTGGGTAAAGCGTACTCTTTGAATCAACACCGGTGTGCATGACGAGAGCTGATGTGGTGCTGTCGTTAAGTTTGGGCTGTCCTCTGCGGCTTCGGGCAGAATTATCGCAGGTTTGAGATGTTCTCCAGTTTGGTTTTGCTTGATAATTCAATTACTTGGAGGCCTTGTTTTATTAGGCGATAGGAGCCTTCGTATGGTCGGGTCAAGGGCCGTTGTAATGTGTCTGTTCTGATAAATGCGTGCGTGGATTTATTGAGCGCCGGGTCGATTCTGCCCATGGTTTGGGTCCATTTGGGTGAGTGGTATCTCAGACATTACATTGCATCACGTATTTAATTGGGAACTTGTTTGGCACAAATCATTGTTGTCCGAGGGTTCCGCGAGATGCCCCGGTGCACGGAGTGTGCTGCCATTCAGCATTTCTGCCACAAAGCAGTCGAGCTCTGCCTTTGGTGCAATGCGTAGGCCAAACAAAACTAGTGGGAGGCTTGTGTGCCAATCTAGCGGATGTTGTTGGCCCTTCAGACTATTCTTTAAGGTTCGGTGCCAACGCTCTATTATCCCATCTGCTTGGGGGTGGTAGCCGGATGTGCGAATTTCTCGGATGCCAAGGAGTTGGCATGGCGTACTGGTTAGTTCACTTTCAAAATTGACTCCGCGATAGGTCGTTAATGTTTCGGGTATCCTGAATCTGGCTACCCAATGTTCTATGAACGATTTCGTGATCCTTTCGGTCGATTATGTTAACTAGATAACGAAAACCATTGCTGTACGGGAGCGGTCCCACAATGTCCTTATGGACCGCTTTGAAACGATCTAAGACTGGGCCGAACTCTTGCAATGGGGCCTTGTTATGGCGGGTACTTTTTGAGGACTCTCACTGTTGACACGTTTGAACTATTTTTCGAATGTCTATGCTCAGATTAGGCCGGAACGCTTTGGCCTTGATCATTTGTATGGTGTTTTATGCCTGGGTGCTCGAGGTCGTGCTGAGACCTCATGTACCGTTCGCGCATTGATTTCGGAATGAACGGTCGTGGTCAGGCAGTGAAATTTGGTAGGCGACGCCATTTATGCACTTTAATTTGACTGGATAAACTTCGCCTTTTTGAAAAATCTGGTATTGGCTTTCGAGTAGTTGTTTTAGTTCCTCGTCGTGCGGTTGCAGGTTTGCTAGTTCATCGCGCGTTATTGCTGGGTCCGAGACTACATTTATCACATTGATTCTACTGAGCGCGTCCGCAAATACATTATCTCTACCGCTGATGTACCGCACGTCGGAAGTGAATTCAAGGATTAAAGTCAGGAGTCTCGCCTCTCGGAGAGAGTGCCTGTCCAAATTTAAAACTTGAATTGCCTTCGTCATGTTCTCGTGGTCTGTGTAAAAACTGAATTGGGCTCCTAGTGGTGCATTTCTGAAGTGTTTAAATAATGGCAAGGTAAGCTGCGAGTAGCTCACGAGAGAACGTCGAGTACTTTATCTGTGCTTTTGTGAAACGCTTGTTGAAAACGCTAAAGGCTCTACCTGACCATCTACCGCTTGTTGTAGCACCGATCCTGCCGCTGTCGCTGATGCGTCAACCACTACAGATAGCTGGGCTGAAGCGCTAGGGAATTTGAGTGCGTTGTGAATGAATTATTGAATTTTGATGAGCATGAAGGTTTTTTCTGCCTCAGGTGTCCTTGCTACTACCGTTGATGTGCCGTTACGCTCGAGCTTTGGTAGGTCATTTATGGGGGCCAATGTGTCACCGGCATTTGGTATGAAACGGGGGTAATAATTTACCATACCTAGAACGGAGTCACTGCCCACGTATTGAATTTATTCATGTGTTATATACCTCATTTGCATCTAATGAATGGGAGACGTTCAGAGATGTACGAAAAAATATGTGTGGTGTGCGCCGCGGAAGCGGGGCGCAGAAGGAAAGATGGCGAGTGGTGGAACACACCAAAGAAGTCAAACTGGCATTGACGCAGAATAGCAGAGCCTTTTGAGAAGTGGTTGTGCGCGAGGTTGGTGGTGGCCTGTGACAACTATAGAGAAGAGAGAGAAGAGAGGTGAAGCGAGTGGTGAGAAGAGTCAAGAGGGTCGCTGATACCAGGTGTGGCAGACAGTTGTGCCAAAATTGTGAGGAAATGTTCCGGAAAGAAGGTGAGAAAGGGAGAGACCGAGAAAGAGGAGACGGTGAATGATGAAAACGGCCGTTGTAATGATGTACGGAATAGGAGGGCAAAATATTTTGGAGGAAATGTTGAAAATGATGAGGATGTCAGAGAGCCTGACATTTTGTTGTGGGTGTTGGTGCACAGATGCCGCTTTAAGGAGAGAGACGTGTTACAGACATCACGAAGGAAAAGGTAGATGAGATAAAAGCAGGGAAAGACCCTGGTTTGGACGGCGTTGCGACTTAGTTTTTGAAGAAGGGTGGAGTAACGATAGTCGAATGGCTGATGAGGCTACTGAATCTGTGTTTTGTGTCGGTCGTGGTGCCGATTCAGTGACCAAGTGATTGCATTGTTCCGCTGTATAAGGGCAACGAAGATACAAATGAATTCTGCAATTCTAGAGGTATCAGTTTGTTATGTTTTGTCGGTAAGTTGTACGGGAGAGTGCGAGTCAAGAGGATTAGAGACAATACGGATTGGGCAATTGGCGAAGAACAGTGTGGCTTCAGGAGTGGTAGAGGGTGCGCCAATCAAATTTTTGCAGTAAAACAAGTCTGTGAGGAGTACCTTTCGAAGGAAAGGATGTATTCGAGGCTTCATGGATCTGGAAAAGGCCTACGGCATGGTCGACGGGAAGCGATATGGATGGTGTTACGGTTGTACAGGGTGGGCAAAAATCGGTTGAAAGCGATTCAGTTTCTATGTTGGGTCGTTGCTTAGAGCAGTTGGGAGCGAATGGGTGGAGTTGACAGCTGAGTCAGCTTCTGTTTTCGAATGACATGGCACTAATGCTGGATTCGGCGAAGTTTTGTAGGTTAGTGTTGGAGTTGCTGCGAGATGACGTGGGTAAAAGTAAGGCAATGAGATATTCGAGAAATCTCGATGCGAGAAAAATTAGTGTCCTTCTAAGTGGAGAGTTATTGGAGAAAGTTCAGTGTCTTAAGTGCCTGGGCTCTCATGTGGAAAAAACTGAACTAAAACAAACTGAGATGAAGTCTCAAGTGAAGGTAGATTGAGAAGTGTTGGGTGCTCTCATGAGTGTATTGAGATGTAGGACGTTGGGGATGGAAACGAAGAGGTCAAGTTGTTCCAAATGTGCCGTATGGACTGAGACTTGGGGAGTGAGAGCAGAAGAAAGAATAAGGTTGAATGTTTTCGAGAGGAAATGTTTGAGGAGCATGGCTGGAGTGACGCTGAGAAACAGAATCAATGACGACGGTGTTGGAATGAGAAGGGGGATTTTTTGTTTTGAGATGGTTCGGGGGTACAGTGAAGTTCGATAATGTGAGATTGGTGAGAAGCGTGATAAAGGCGGAGGTGAGTGGACGTTTGCCTAGAGGTAGGTCAAAGTTTAGATAGATAGATGGCGTGAAGCAGGCGTTAGGAAGAAGAAACATAATTGTGTAGGTAGCGAGAGAGTGTGCAATGGATAGGCGTTTTGATGCTTCCCTGATATGCTTTTCGCCCTTGGCGTCACGTTGAGAAGCGGGATGACCGTGGGGGGTGAAGCCATTATGACGCAGCTTGGGTAATTCAGTTGTACTGTCGGACCCTACTGCTGACACTGACATCGGAACGCACTCTTGATCCAGAGTGTGTGTTGCGGGCAAGTTTGTTTCGGAGTAAGTGTTGAGTAATGAAAGGATTGTGAGGTGCGCCTTGCAGTCGGCAAGACCCTTTCCTGGAGGATTTGGCCTAGTGTCTGTATTTGTAAGAAACTTACATTAGCCACGGAACAAAACAAACAGCATGCAATAGATGCGAACAATAGTGTTTCGTAATAAGTTTGGCCAACTTCTGCTGGCTAGCGTGCACTTGTTTGTGTAGGGCAAGAAATAATGAAATGAAAGCGTACAACAGGAAAATTTGGCGCAAAACAGAAAAATTGAGCGCAGAGCAGGAAACTTGGACGCATTCTAGTGTGCTCTGTTTTTCCTCGTAGAATGATCAGTCTTTGACATGCAATTGACTGGCTAACTCGTAGAGAGGAAGTTGTCAACACTAAGCAAAGACTAGTGGCCGAGTGGGTAGCTCGTCGGGCTCACCTCACAAGACTTCCATTGAGAGCCGAAGGTTGTAGGTTCGAGCCTGACTTACCCCGAGTGAGACATTCTGGCCAGCTTATAAACGCCGTGAGTAAAAAAAGGCTATCAGGTGACAGCTACGCTGCAACCAGCTATTTAAGCGTAAGATCTCAAAATTACAAAATTACATATTACAGCTCGGACTGCGTATCTGTGTCATTTGGTGAAAATCGAGCATGTGCATTTATGGCCCGAAAAGTCTGTGTTGATTCAATATACGATTTTATTTGATGTATTTCGTTTATTTTTTGTGACGGACAGTGAATGGAAGAACGTGCACTCCTATTCTTCCATTCACATAGTTTTCAAATACTAAAGCACAGGACCCCATCCCTCGTTCATGCAGCGGGCAACTACAATCTAGTGTCACTGCGGAAAGGAGACAGCACTGGACGGCTCCCTTCTTCTTCATTCAATACATGCTACAAGATCCTTCTTCGCATGGTGGATACAAGGGCCTCCAGCCACCTCCTCCCGCCGATGAACAACGTGACTTATCACAGCTCGGACAACTCCTCTTTCATCTCATTTTGCGAGTTTTTTGGACGCTCACTACCACTTTTTCATTTTATACAACACTACTGCCCTAGCCTGAGCTCTACGTTGGACAATTGTTTTGTTAAGTCTGCGGCTATTGAGTCTGAGATATTTCGGCGCAGCGGCATGCACTACCTCACGTTGTTTGGAGATTGTTGTGGCTTTAGGCACAAAGACGCACCACGAACGTTTGCAAAACGTGGTGCCTTAACTTAAAGGGAAGATTAAGGAAGGTTAAACATGCCCGGTCACTCATAAAAGATTAGTGGTTTAATAACCAATTCAATGGCCCCCCGCTTCGGTGCGTCCCTTTTTAAGCATGTTACAAATATTTCCGATTATGAAATATCAATCTAATCAAGACGGATTTGATTGAACCCGGAGTAAGTAGATATTTCTACATTTTTGGATCTTCTATATGGTTTTACCGCTATATTTTTCAAATTTTTATATCGATTTAAACCTAGATTTTTGAGTTTTCTATGTGGTTTTAGACCTAGATTTTCGATCTAAGTAGTTCAAAGTTTGGTCTTTTTTTGTGCGACTCCCTGTGTAACGAAAAGTCTTGTTTCTATCATCCTATAGGCATAGAATTTTGTCGAGGTCCTCTACCATATGAACAAAGATCTACGTGGAATAATGAAAGTAATTATACTCCCCATTACATAAAAAACCTATACATGAAGGAAGTATAAATGAGTGCGCCTACTACAATTGACAGAAACAAGAAGTGGAACCGGAGAAACAAATGCTTGACGGCTGATCAACACACCTAAACCAAATTGTGTATACTGAGTTTATTATAGAATTTGCTCAAATTAGCCTGATGATCGAACAATATACTAACACGAGAGTGAATGAATAAGCATTCAGACCCGATGGAAAATTTATGAAATTGAATGAAACAAAGATTTGATTTAATTTAATTTGAAACAGCATTCTTCAGTTTTAAACCTGCTAGAGATCTTCGGATTTGAGATTTGGCTTCAATACATGGCGTTTATTGAAACACGCCTTGCTTTTAGTTATTTCCTTAAATGTGTCAGCATTTTGGAGCAGGGCTGTAGATTAAAACGAAAATTATTATCATGCTCATGATGACTACTCTTTGAAACTAATAAAGATCCGAAATTATTAAGATATTAATGCATTTGAAATAAACGCCCGTTTGGCTATAGCAAAGTGGATTTGTTGATCGAATTGTCTACTTTCTTTCGAATAGTTGTTATTATATAGGTTATATTTTGATATGTAGCAGTTCATGCCTCGATACCGTAGGAAATGTAGGTGGGACATAGGGATTATGAGAATAATTTCAATCATTATAGTAGAGGAAAGTTTTATTGGTATCCTAATATTCATATACATTTCGACAGTTAACTTCAAATTTAATCTGTGTGCTTTTGAACGTTTTCTTCTCAAATAGAGGAATTAATAATTTATTTACTGTAGGACAGTCAAGTTAACTTCTCTGTGAACATTATATGAATTCGATTTTAGCAACATTAATGCATTTTTTTGTATCACTGATACGCATTGATTGTCACCAGTACACTATCTATTTCATGTCCATAAAACGATGCAGTAGAATTACCCTCATCTGCAAACAGAATAAATGTAAAAAACTGCAAAATTTTGTCTGCGCTCCCATTTGTCTAGGCGGCTTTTCGTCGTGTATTTATGGGATATATTGGCATTCAGAAACTTGATTTTTCTTCTGACGTCGGGTACCGATATATCCCTCTTCCTCCCCTCCCCTGCCCTCACACTATGCATTTTGTATTTTGCAGATAAGGAATTGGGTGTGATTTTAGAATTCGCTATTGTTTTTTTATATGGATAGCTTCTCTAAATAGTCACCTCTTTGACGAGGTCTCTCCTTTGGCGTCCGGTCGATTTGGGAAATTTCTTGTAGCTGCTTCTTGATGGACTCAGCTTGAGTGTGCATCCCACATCGCTCCCCGACCGTGGTCGAAGTGTAGGTTATGTATAGTAGCAAGCCTGGTACGGGCTGAAGAGTTCATTCAATCAATACTCCAAAAGCAAAGTTTACACAACAACTAGACCAACCTGGATGTGGGGACCATCATTCATGGACTGCCGGCCGTTCAAAACGTCTAACAGAGGTTGTTGCCACCATCCTCGGCAGTAGTGCTCTCCTCATTTAAATTTAGGAGGGGAGGGGGTTGATTTTTCTGACAGTTTTTATCGATTGATTGGCTACTCTGATGATGAGGACGAGCAATTTACTCATATGCGCCATTCCCTCTTACACGAAAAGTTTCCCTTCATAACTTTCCTGCACCGGAGTAACGTTTCGTTAACGATCCGATAGTGTATTTTTTGCTGAATGGCATGTGATTTTGAAAAAATCTCCACTGGCCCTGCTTCATGTTGTTGACTTTTGCTATTGAGGAAACTTTTCACAATCTTTTCGATGATGAACGTGTGGAAATTATTGTTAACAAAGAATTGCTTGTTTGTATCGACTTCATGATGGTACGTCAACCAACTGTCGCTGATGACACGAGTCATGTGCCTGTCCGGATACATGCCATCGGAGTAAGGGTAATCACCCAAGTGTGTCTCCTCCACGGAAACGCTGTTGAAAGCTGGTTATTGTTTTGTTTGATAAGAACGTCAAGTAGAAATGGTCAAAAGTGGGCCCCAAAGGATTACCCATAGAGACTGCTTTGCATTACACTTATAAATTTCGATTTAGTTTCTTGAACAGCGTCCAGGTAGTGCGAATAGATAACAATTATTACTTCATAGTTTCCTCTGGCATTATACGTTGCTCAGAATAATCTCCATGGTGTCAGGTACAGCCACATTACCCTATCGTACGTTACTTCTCAACATGGCAATAAACTCAAACGGGTACTGAACAATGTGAATCTGTCACGTACTGGACCACAATGTTATCGATGTATTTGGACGGATCATAGGTAACAGTGACGACTTGTTTATTGTTTCCCGGTCGTAGTAGCAGTTTTTAAAGTCGTACGCTAAACTTTGGGTGACCGTTGATAGAGCCTGGGTCAAAGTGCCCTACGGCTTGGCCAGCGATAGAAGTCCTCACAGTTGCTCCTTCATTTCAACTATGGGGCCTTCGTGTATTTTCTGAAACCGGTTTCACGTGATAGAGAAACGGAATAAATTCGAATATTCTGTAGCGACAAATTACAGTGTCTGTCGACAAAATCTGTGCTCTAAAGCATATAGTAATTTAATATGTTTACATATAAATAAATGAACATATTGTTGCAATATACAATTCTATTGTCTATTGCAAATCACACCTGCATACCGTTCCTTCATTGCTGGGATAGACACTGTTAAACAAACCCTCCTTCCATTCCTCTTGCCCGACAAATTTATGAGCCTGCTCATTGCCTACCTTCAGGTTCGACCTTCCTCTACCCACCATCGGTTTTTGCTCCCACTGTTTTCTTGGTTTCTGATTTGCCACGGTCCGCCTCCTTCGCCACCGCCTACGCAGGTGACTTCACTAGATGACCGCCAACTCTCCTGACAGACTTTTTACCCTGGACATTTGAAAACAGCTGATTGATTACCTCGTGTATTGTATAGATACCCATCGACACATCCTCTTTCTCGTTGTCAACTATAATAATTTCATCAATCAGCCCTCTATCGCGAAAGTCCCCATATATGTCCCTGTCAATTAACCCCACATAGCCTCTAATATACCTATATTTGTCTCCATGACTCACATCATAGAGGCCCTGGGCCGAGACAAGTTTGAGACACTCCAGGAAGACCCATCGTATCGCCTTTCGAGCGCCTCATATATACTACTTTTGCACTTATCTGCAGATACTGCAGCCACGTCCAATTACGAACTTCAATCTCTTCAGAATTGGAACACCTCGGGTTCCCGTATTATGCCTCAAATACATTTAAATGAAGAAATGTCAATCCTGCTATTCCACGTTTATCTATTCATTAATTCTTGGCTCTACCTGTTCACAGTAGCTATGAACGGTACGAAAGCGGCATCCTAGAGTTTTATTTTGGTGGGGTAGGGGCGGGAGTCAGCGGCGCAAAACGTGCAATCAAGAGTCAGAGGCGCGGAGGGTAGTGGAAGGCGTGCGGCACAAAGGAACATAGGTGAATGCCTCATTCGGATGAACGGTCAGCTTATATATGTTGATAGGTTATATATTTGTATTTACATATAGATATTTGTATTTCAACGCTGGACATATTGTTTTGCAATTTCGTTGTATGTCATGTTGCATATATGCATTTTCAATGCTGCTCCTCTGAACGTTTAAGGGGGGTAATGACAACATACATTTATAAGATAATTTTTACTGATATTAAATCTAACAGTTACATAATAATTTACATGCAGTATTGAAGTTTAAGACTCCACAGACGTCCCGCTTGCACAAATGTTGGTTTCCGGACACGTTCATTAGGAATTTTTCAACCTTGGTACCATTTCTACGTCGTTCGATATTGATCAATTTACATGTGGCATAGATTCAACTAGTTTATTGTTATTTTCTGTGATTGTTATTATCAGTACCCTTGCGCTCTGTTTTACTTACTTCTGCAGTAACTCTTGCATTCATTTCTCTCTATTGCGAGCTATCGCACACATAGAAAAAGATGCCATATGAACAGGTGATTGAAACATTCCTTCAAAGAAGAATCACCTAAGAGCATATTTGACTCGTTTTTAACGGTCGGATGCTTGATATTGAATTTAGGCAATGTTTTGTGTGTTTTCCATCTATTTTTTTAAATGTATGTAATATCTATATGAATAGTATGGTTTATTAGTTTGGCAGTTGGCGGGTTGATGTATACATTTCTTAAAATGCAGTAGCTTCGTTACGAGATTATGTGTACTCCAAAACGCATTATCCAGTTTTGAACATGATATATCGGTATTTCATTGACCCAGTGTTCCAATAGCGAGAGTAGCTGAACAATATGGATTTATTGTAAGTTATTATATTGTGTTATGTATACATAGTACTGATCGGTTGATTTATGTTGAATTTGTTGTGTTTTTTGGAATTTTGAATAGTTATCTCAAACAATTCTAGAATTTTTAGGATATTTTAGGTTTGCATCGTCCATGC
This sequence comes from Gammarus roeselii, assembly GCA_016164225.1. Taxonomy (NCBI): domain Eukaryota; kingdom Metazoa; phylum Arthropoda; class Malacostraca; order Amphipoda; family Gammaridae; genus Gammarus; species Gammarus roeselii. The sequence continues at coordinate 12,793 of SDVV010004009.1, forward strand.
ACCACACTATTTTAGACATAATTGATCTACTTGCTTTGTTATAACTCGTGCGTTTAGTATATTTCATTCAGTTTTGTATGTTCTCTGTACAGTTTCAATCTTCGATGTAAGGTATTGGGTTTTATACAATTATTGGAATATTACGTTTGTATCTGCAATGTAGAACATTTTTTCAGGTATAATTTAGTTGCATGTTGTATATTTTTTTGTGTTTTTGTCTTTTCACATCCTGGTACAGTGTGGGACATGGATATTATAAATATAGAATTCCGATTTGCTACATACTTGATCTTGTTGTTAGCTTATTGTATGTTTATTGTAGGACCATACTTCAATGTTTAGGAAGAATTAGAGAATCCTCTAGGCAAAAGCTAGTTGCGTTTACGTTTATTCGTATAAGTAGACCGTTATACTATGAAGGACACCATAGTGTATTACATTTTTTAATGGTAATCAGAGCAGAGTAGAGCATCTTATTTGGCTATTTTTATAGTTATTCTATTATTGTTATATGATTTTTTCCACGATAATCATGGAAATGTATGTTTAAGTGGTGTAAGTAAGTCCGTACTGCATCTTTGTGGAATTTCGTCATTGAACCCTAGCAAATGTGTAGTTTAACGTTTTAAAAGACGATTTACTGGATGGATTGGCCCTGGTGTAGAGACGGCTTACACTCTTTGGTTGTCATTTGGAGTTCACTTATGTTCACTTATGTTCAATTTGTTAGTTCTTGTGGACGTCGATCTTAAGCTCCATGCGTTTGTTAGAGAGGTTATGCGACAAGCTGCTCATCGTTGTAGTGATTTACTAAGGTTGTTAGTGAACAGATTCCCAGATTGTTATGGCCACACTCGTTGAGACTCATGTCAGGCCCATTCCTAACCACTGTACCTGTGTATAGATTCTTGGTTATGTCCAGGATGTGACTTTGCTCGACGTTGTTCAGAGATGCTGGGCTAAACAGATGCATGGTACTTCCGAGGTATTGTATCATGACTGGGTGTTGCCTCTAAATTTGTTATATTTCAGTGGTAGTTGGCTGAGAAGTGATCTAGTAAAGCATGGTAGAGTTCGTTGTTATGACACAGTGTGCTTCGATATTTTCCTATTATAGATATTATATCTTATTAAGGTTCAGGAATTTTGTTATAGATTTGAACAGGTATCGTAGCAAAAATAATATTATTCGCATTAACTCAGTGTTAAATAACCCATATTTTCGTTATGTTTTTTCTATGTTAGTATATGATTTTTTCGTGAATCAGATCACCCGAGGAGTTAAAGTGTAGGATTCTCTCTATTTATTACATGATCGGTCGTGTACATCGGCATCATGTATTGATTGACCAAACACCTTCCATATTGGTGTATGATTTATCCACTGGGGTACGGCAGGATACGTCGTATACCATAGTTTATTAATGTCGGTTAGGGCAGAGTAGAGAATCTTATTTAGCTATTTTTTTAAGTTGTTATACGTTTTTCAACGGTTATCTTAGAAATATATATGTATTAGGTATAAATTCGTCTAATTTTCTGAAATGTTGGGTATCAAATACGTTTAATTGTATATAATGATCCAAAATATTAATACGTTTCACCTCTCGACATTGGATTTGGGTCCGGGTCCATGTCGTTTTGGAGAATCAGTAACGGATTTGTGAAGAGTTAGTGTTAAAATTCTTCAATAATTTAATGTACATCTCAATTATGTTATCCGCTCGTATGTCATTACTAGATGCTTACTCCGCATGTCTTACTCTTATAAATGTTAGTGATCCGTTTGCAGTTGTTCACTTAGAAGTTATTGATTAATTTGGGCTTTGTTATGAGATTGCGTTCCAATTCAGAATATCTGACTATTCGAGCATTCACCAGATCCACCATAGCGTTTTTCACTATAGGTTTGTGATGATGGCCGTAAACCTAACTAATCCTACCCTAAGCTAACCAAGGATTTTTTTTACCCCGTTTTCATACTTTTGTCATGTATTTCTTTATTGATTAAGGCTTTTTTATTATCAAATCTATCCACTTGACTCTGTAGTGTTTACCAATCTGTACCAGTTTATGTACCTACATATACATATTTTTTCACTTTGCTTGTTACAAGTCCAGTAATATCGACTAGTTTAAAGCAATGTTAGATGATCGCTCGTTAGTAGACTGTAGAGTTCAAAACGTTCATGTAAGCTTACCGCATATGTCAGTGATTGTTACGGGTGTTAAGGTGTTAGCTAGTTTTATGTATGGTGTTACTGTTGGAATAAGATTTTTTGTTGTAATGTTGGATGTGTTGTTCCTACCATTTTTGTCTATCATAACGTATATTGAATAAATCCACTCTAACATATTTACAATAGATATGTTATGTAAGGTCCGCACTTAACAAGATTTAGGATATAAATCATGCCAAAAGTACATAATTAGCATAATATATATCGATGCGCAACATAGATCAAATATCACTGAATACAAAAAACGTTACCGTATACTGCCAAATACATAAATACCTAGGCAACCTAACCTGATCCATCCAATAGTTATATAGTTTAATTCAAGTTTGAGGCTAATGTATGGTATTGATATGTAGGAATCTCTCCACTTTGGCTTTATATTTAACATATTATTAGCAGTTTCAATGCACTTCTTTAATTTTGATCCAGCAAATATCGTTTTGCAAAAATTTAGGTTCCAGAATTTCTATTATATAGTTTCATTCAAGTTTGAGGCTTATGCATGGTATTGATATGTATGAATCTCTCCACTTGGGCTGTATATTTAACATATTATTAGCAGTCGTAATACACTTCCCTAATTTTGATCCAGCAAATATCCTTATTCAAATATTTAGATTCCAATTTTTTTATCGATATCTCCATTACATGTTTGGATGAGACTCAGCATGTAGGTTCCAAAAGAACAAATTCCCTTAAATTTGTTACATTTTTTTAATGTGGATCAGTTATACGCGATGTTAGATTCAAAATCTGGTCGATCTAACCCAACCTAAACAATATATATATTTTTTTTCATTCAACTTTGATGGTTCTGCATGATATTTAGTCATTTATTTGTGCGATGTTCATATCAAATCCCCCCCACGACTTTATTTTGCGTAGCTTTTTTTGATGTCACACATTAGGTGCACACATACACGCTTTGTACGCATATACAGGGATGTTAGCGTCCCAGTGTCGGTACATGTGTCAACACAATGCATTTAAACAGGTTCGTTAGCCTCACTGTGTCGGCATATGTGTCGACACAATGCTTATACACAGAGTCGTTAACCTCACTGTGTCGGCACATGTGTCGACACAATGCATATATACAGGGCCGTTAGCGCCACAGTGTCGGCACATGTGTCGACACAATGCATTTATACAGGGTCGTAAGCCTCACTGTGTCGGCACATGTATCGACACCATGTAGGTATTTACACACATTTTGTGCAAAAGGGTTACCATACACTGCCAGATGCATCAATACCTAGGCAACCTAACATACTTAATCACGAATTATGTGTCATCTTTCGAGATTTCCTGCTTACGTTTGATACTTTTTCATCGAGTGAATCAGCTTCACGGTATGTTATGTTGTAAAAACTATTCATCCTAACCTATTGTATACAAGAAATTATTGATTTTCGATCGACGTTGCATGCTTGCATATGATTTTCAGTGTTTTAGAATTATTGCATAACGAATATCTCCACTTGACTCTGCATTTTGATATATCCATTGCAGTTTTGATACACACTTCTAATTTTGATCTATCAAATTTCAGCTGTTTTCATAGGTAATTACATCTTTGTTTGAATGTTATAGCTCTTTTTATATGATTCTCGATTTTTACAAGTTATTCACACAAATCAAAACCTAACCTAACCTAACTTTATGTATGGTATTCAGTCATTGTTATACACATATGAAGCCCTACAAACGACTCTAAATATCACTTTACCATGTACGTTATTTATTTCGTTGTCACTCTCAACTCATATCTGTTAGCAAAGAGGACCCATTTTCAAACTTAGATGGTTTGAATGTTACAGGTATTTCATATTATTTATGATTGGACATAATTCTACATCACTTCAACATGTTATTCAAACCCATCATAACCTAACCTAACTTTACGTACGGTATTCAGTCATTGATATATACATATGAACCCCTCCAGACGACTCTAAATATCACTTTAACATACAAGTTATTTATTTCGTTGTCAATTTTAACCCATATAAGTTAGCAAAGAGGCCGCATTTTTAAACTTGGATGGATTGAATGCTACAAGTAATTCAAATTTGTATCCAGTTTCATACAAACGGACACATGGTCTCACACTATGTTTTTCTTATTCAACCTCAATATCTCCACTTGGCTCTACAACCTTTGACGACTTGCATCTCTGATTTGCCTTTTATTTCCTATAATTTTCATATTCTTTACGATGACTTCGTTTCAAGATCTGATCGGGCTCTGATTTATATCCTACCAATCTGTAAAACGTCTCGGTCATTTTCTTTAAAATAGGTTTATGGCATCATTTTACGCCTTGAAACACATTCTTCTACTGATTTCGACAATTCGATGTTACCTCCGACTGACACGATGTTTCCAATTCTCTGTTTAACCTTTGAGTCTAGGATAATACAATAATTACATTGAAGATTTACATAGTTTTATTAGTATTTATTGGCAACTATTCGAAACTTCTCCAGATCAAAGTAATTCTGATCTTCATAATTGAAAAATGTTGCATACGATCCAGATTTTATTTTGTTCTTAGGTATAATTTGTTTTCCACTACATCAACTTTATTACAGTCATAGTGATGATTTTTCCACTAGGATCATATCAACTTCGAGATTGGCTTTCTTAGTTCTCCTAATCTTTGTTACATACGACTGTAATGCGTCGACATCAGTTACCCAAAGCCGATTTTTTTCTGCATCCATATATGAATGATATCTCCCACTCTTTTGATTCTTGCTTTACCCATTCTGAGATAACTGATATTTTCAACACTAGTCCATATTTGTTCGATCCGACTCATATCATCTTCGGAGATTTCTTCTTCCAACACTTGTAAACAAGGTTTGATATATGAATATTTATTTGTGTTTACCCTATGACGAAACGCTTGTCTCCGCTTGATCTCTACGTAACACTGACTCCATTCTCGGTATGCAGCTAGCTATTACAAGTTGATTACATGTTGTTTTTCGCAAAGTATTAGGCCTAACATTGCTCGCCTAGGTCATCAACTGTGCATCTATGTATGTGTATAGGGCTGTGATCGTATGTGAATGTGTATGTTCAAGCGTATGTACGTGTTACATGAGTGAAAAATGTATACCAAAAAAAAAAAAATCAAAATTTCCATAAAATTTCAAATTCTCAAGGGATAACACCTTACTCAAGTAGCCAAGTTATCACTTCAATAGACCGACTTGGCTCTGTAATCCCTCGAAAGTTTGAAATGTTATTAAAATTTTGAATATTAATATTTTTGTTAGCTATACATTTTAAACTCATGTAACACGTACATACTCTTGAACATACACATTCACATACATACACAGCCCTATGCACATACATACACAGTTGATGACAGGCGAGCAATGTTAAGCCTTATGTTCAGATCTTGACATGATCAGACCTTGACACGAAGTCATCATCAAGAATTTGAAAATTATAGGAAATAAAAAGCAAATCAGAATTGCAAATCGTCAAATGTTGTTGAGCCAAATGGAGATATTGAAGTAAAATAAGAAAAACATAGTGTGAAACCATTTGTCCGTTTGTATGAAACTGGAAACAAATTTGAATTACTTGTAGCATTCAATCCATCCAAGTTTGAAAATGGGGCCTCTTTGCTAACTAATATGGGTCGAGAGTGACAACGAAATAAATAACTTGTATTTTAAAGTGATATTTATAGTCGTCTAGAGGGATTCTACTGTATATATCAATGACTGAATACCGTACGTAAGGGTAGGTTAGGTTATGATGAGTGTGAATAACATGTTAAAGTGATGTAGAATTGTGTCAAACCAAAAATAATATGAAATATCTGTAACATTCAAACCATCTAAATTTAAAATGAGTCCTCTCTGCTTACAAATATGTGTTGAGAGTGACAACGAAATAAATAACATATATGTTAAAATGATATTTAGAGTCGTTTGGAGAGCTTCATACGCATGCACATAAAGCTAGGTTTGGTAAGGTTTTGATGGGTGTGAATAACATGTAAACATCGAGAATCATATGAAAAAACTAAAACATTCAAACAACGATGTAATTACCTATGAAAACAGCTGAAATTTGCTAGGATATATCAAAATGTAGTGTCAAGTGGAAATATTTGTCATGCATTAATCATAAACCACTGAAAATCGTATTCAAACATGAAAAGTCGATCGAAAATACATAATTTCTTAGATACAATAGGTTAGGTTTGGTTAGGATGAATAGTTCTTTTAACATAACAGACCGTGAAGCTGATCCACTCGATAAATAAGTATCATACGTAAGCAGGGAATCCTGAAAGACGACACATATTTCTTGGTTAAGTTGGTAAGGTTAGGTTAGGTTGCCTAGGTATTAATGTATCAGGCAGTGTATGGGAACCTTTTTGCACAAAATGTGTGTAAACACCTACATGGTGTTGACACATGTGCCGACACAGTGAGGCTAACGACCCTGTATATATGCAATGTGTCGACACCTGTGCTGAAACAGTGACGCTAACGACCCTGTATATATGCATTGTGTCGACACATGCGACGGCACAGTGAGGCTAACGACCCTGCACATATGCATTGTGTCGAAACATGTGCCGACACTGTGACGCTAAGACGCTAACGACTCTGTATATATGCATTGTGTCGACACATGTGCCGACCCTGTGACGTTAACGCCCCTGTATATGCGTACAAAGCGTGTATGTATGTACCTGGTATGTGACATTAAAAAAAAAGATACGGTAAATAGAGCCGTGTAGAATGGATTTGACATGTACATCGCACAAAATAATGACTAAATATCATGCAGAACCATCAAAGTTAAATGAAAAAATAAATAAATATTGTTTAGGTTGGGTTAAATTGACCAGATTTTGAATCTAACATCGCGTATAACAGATCCACATTAAAAAAGTGTAACAAAATGAAGTAAATTTGTTCATTTGGAACCTACATGCTGAGTCCCATCCAAACATGTAATGGAGTTATCGATAAAAATTCTGGAACCTAAATATCTGCAAAAAGGATATTTGCTGGATCAAAATTAGAGAAGTGTATTACAACTGCTAATAATATGTTAAATATACAGCCCAAGTGGAGAGATTCCTACAAATCAATACCATACATAAGCCTCTAACATAAATGAAACTATATAACTATTATGTAGAATAGGTTAGGTTGCCTATGTATTAATGTATTCGACAGTGTATGGTAACCCTTTTTGAACTCATTGATTTATGATCTATGTTATCCTGCTTTTATATCTATTTTGCTAGTTGTGTACCTTAGGCATGATTTATATCCTAGATCTTGTTGAGTGCGGACCTTACATAACAGATCCGTTGTAAATATGTTAGAGTAAATTTATTCAGTTTTCGTTATAGTAGACAAAAATGGTAGGAACAACACATCCAACATTGCAACAAAAAATCTTGTTCCAACAGTAAAACCATACATAAAACTTGCTAACGCTTTAACACCCGTTACAATCACTGACATATGCGGTGAGCTTACATAAACGTTTTGAACTCTTCAGTCTACTAACGAGCGATCACCTAACATTACTTGAAACTAGTCGATATTACTGGACTTGTCACATGATAAGTGAATA
>SDVV010004010.1:0-20658 GCA_016164225.1 Gammarus roeselii
ATTCAGTTAAGACGACCTGTCGTTACAGTAGGGCCAGAGTAACAAAAGGCCTCTATAGTCGATTTGACGATTCAACATCTTTATAACAGCTCTGCGAGGACAGTCCCGCTGTTGTAATGTTTACACAAGCTTGGGAAGCGATGACTGTTGCAGTCCTTAAAGATTCACATTATTTTCAAATTTATGTTTTTTGAATCAATAATGGAGGAACAATGATTGCCATTTATCTTCATTTCAAATCTTCCATAATCCAACTCGGTCTCCGAGTGGGTAGCGTTTCGGCCTCTCCTCACAATATATTTCTATTGGAAGTTGAAAGTCGTTGATTCGAGCCCAGCCGGACCGGAGTTGGACATTTTGACCAGTCTCTAAAATAGTCAAAGACCAGCCCATGAATGGCATCGGCAAAAAGGCTATCCGGTGGCAGATACGCTGTAACCCGCATCTCCGGAAACCAAATATTAAGTATTTGAAAAATATCGAGTGCGAGTTGGGCCCCCTTCAAAAAATACGGGAAAGATCTCGTTACGTTGTAACTATGTTTCTGACCTAATTTTGGGAGGGATTTCATTAATAAATTTTTATGGTCTTTATTCACAGGAGGACCTAATTTTGCGGAAAATAACTACAATGCGACGGGAACAACAGTATATTTTCTAGGGGTCATTCCACTCAACAAAAACAAAACAAAAAACATTTATTTACAGTTAAGGTTATCGTCGAAGCAACACTAGCGTATTAAAAAAATATTAAATCTAAGATCCATGGATGGTATTCAAAGACAAGTGTTACTACATAACAAATGAAATGCCGAGTTCAGTCCAATGGGGCAGCACTCTAGAATTATTTCTTGATTTTTGAACCTCTTCGTAAGGTCAAAGAACATGTGAGACCCATATTGATATGAAATGAAATTCAAATGAATGAAGGAATTGGGAATGAGTCATTGCCATTCTTTCCGTTCCATGAATTTTCACTCAGCCTGTGGAGTTTGTGGAGTTTTTTATTCACTGTTTTTCCGTTTTAGGGGCTCAAAGCTTCTCATTCGATAGTTCATCTGCTTCTCATTCCCATTCTCTTCGTGTGGCATCAAACAATTATCTTGCATAAGGAGAGAGTTAGGGAGGAGAGGGGTTGGGGCGGGGTAAATTGATGAGGTAATTCAAGACTCTGATGACGAAAAAAAAATATCACGTTCTACGACTCTTTCGGAGCAACAAGACCGACGCAATCAATTTTGTTTTCTTGGTAGTGAACGGTCTGATGCCAGCATTTTTGATGAGAAACTTACTGAGACGTGTTTCGCCTGTGGCTGACAATATGTAATGTGAAAGTGGTTCGCGTCACATAATCAATTCTTGAGACGAAGTCCTAGGTGTAAGTGGTAGTACAAATTGTACCACGTAACTCATTTGGTGGATGGTTTAAAAGGTAGTATACCAAGTGTTATTTTTATATAAAGTTTTAAGAGCATATCATGATATAAGTTGAAAGTGGAATACAATGTCGAAACAAGTTCAGCTTAACCTTCCACCTCTGTCAATGTATTTTTTGACTGAAAACAACAAACCAGAAATTTGGTAATGCATACCAACGACACATTAAATAATCAACAAATTTCCTGGCTGCGACTAAATAAAATACACTTCTATGTATGCAAATGTTTACATTTTTTATTTAAATAAATTGTTGATGTTAAGCACTTCTTCTATGTATGATTGGGTTTGTGTACATGGATGCTCCAAGTCGAAGACTGAAATGTGACTCTCAATGTCATGGTAAGCCTCCCAAAAATATAGACTTATAATAGGCCATAATTCACAAATAATTGGTTCTCAGGGGAAGTGTTCATGTCAAGCGATTCGTGCTGGTTTTATTCTATAAGTTGGACAGATTACAACATACGCTTTCCGTCGCTTAAGTTACATATGTGTCCATGTTGGACACCTCCACTCCCCCAATAATCATATGAATATACTATGAAATGAAACAACCCCGTCAGGTCAGGACGGTGGGGTACGAATGCTCTACTGACGGAAAGACGATTACCATGGGTTGTGTAATTGACGAATCAATTTCGACTATTTATTTTAGAAGTCATACATTTTTAAAATAAAAACGTGTTTGCTGTAGCCCTCCCTGAAAATTGTACGCTCTAATGAATTAATGTATCATGAATAGATTGTTGAAAGAGAAGAAAAAAAATGCATGACGAATGTTCGAAGTGTCAATTCATATAAAACATTACTTTATGAACTCAAGAAATTATAAGTTACACAAAACTTTTTAGTTCAACGAAAAACCTCTTACACGTTCGTCAATAAATATAAGTCAAATCTGTTATAATTCAGAATATTTTGCTCGAATACAATTAATCACACCCGGTCCTCATATTTTACAAATTTCATATTCAATCTTAGGAAGAAAATATGCTAATTCAAACTGGCCAGCTCAAAGTCGGAAGATGTGTCCCGCTGGGTTTCTTACTGGCTCACCAAACTCAATTCCGCAGCACTAACAACCGTCGTCGTTTTCACCAAATAGTAATCGAAAGACAATATGACGGAGGAGGGGAATATTTTGAGACACGTTGAAAGAGTTTCATTGGATGCAAGCTCTCAGATCCAGCAAGGTTTGTCTCCAACGCAATCGATCTTCTTTACAAGAACATCCTTTTAGAGCCCAGAGCTTGCTCTTGCCGTAAGATTCTTGAGATGCCTTGACACCTCGGGCTAACAATGAAGGAACTTGAACATTAGCAGCAATAACAAGTCCTCAACATAGATGATGCAGTAATTTTGCGAGTATGCTGAAACAGTATAGCTTTTAGTAATTACCACTACATTAGGCGCATTTACAAATATTAATTAGTATTGTATTAGCATTTTGTACGACAAAACGATGATGTTAAAGTTGAGTTATGTACAGCAAACTTTTCTCAGGCTGCAGGTAAATATTATTGTTGATACCCATGTGTTTATTTTTATGTATAAACAAGTAATAAATGAACGAGCGGTGAAATTGAAAGTGTCCGAATTACGTACATTCAACGAAAAGAATTCCAAAAAGCGCCTTACTGAATCTTCAAAACTGACAAACATTTTCTCCGTCCATAGAATTGAGCACTTATTTCCGTGTAATAAACTATGCTTTCCTGTCTCAAACAATGTCATTCATCCTACTGTCTTGTCGTCCAACTCGTGCGAAACGAAGTTATCCTATCAATATAGGCTGTGTTTACAGGCCCTTGCTAAGGAACGACGGTCTGAACGTCTCTGGGATTTGCGCTTGCTGGATTAGCCTAACCAGAATGCACGTTGCTGGACTGATAGCCACAAAGACCAGCATCCACCCGGACCGAGCCTTGCACGGACCAAGCGTCGCACAGACTAAAGCGTCGCACGGACCAAGCGTCGCACGGACCAAGGGTCGCACGGACCAAGCGTCGCGCGGACCAAGCATCGCACGGACCAAGCGTCGCACGGACCAAGCGTCGCACGGACCAAGCGCCGCACGGACCAAAAGTCGCACGGACCAAGCGTCGCACGGACCAAGCGTCGCACGGATCAACCGTCGCACAGACCAAGCGTCGCACGGACTACGCCCCGTGCGCAATTTGACCATACCCAAACTTTGCTCTAACTAAACTTCAACCTAGCTAAACCTAACCTAGCCTCACCAATTGAGGTCTACTTGTTTTTATTTTGACGTGCAATCTAGTCCCTTTTGGACCACCAGGGGCTCAACACGTCAGCCTGCTAATTAGTGCGGCGCTAGATCCGTGCGGCGCTTAGTCCGGGCGGTTGCTGGTTGCCGCGGCTCGTATTCCAGGAGCGGATATTCCCGTCGAGGCGGGAGGCAGAGCGAGCGCCGCTGGAATAAGCGCTTCCCAGAATATGCGGACCCTCCTAAGAGACGCACGGACCAGGCTCCGCATGGACCAAGAGCCGCCCTGCATTCTCTCTCTACATCATAACTTATTTAAATCTAACCTAACCGGACAGATCTCTGGGTCTGCGTTTACAACCAAAAAGGCAATAGTTCGTTTAGGATTTGTGCGTGTTGATTTCGGAACTTATTTTTATCACGCCGGGAAATAAATACATGTTTGTTTGTGTTCATCGCCATACCATCGCTTAGCCCGATTGGATGCTGGTCAGGTGCAGCTATGTTATGCAGCGCTTAGACTAGCGGCGTTTATTCGAACCCACGTCTGTTCAGCCCTCTTCGGTCGGGCTTTAGACCGGCCAGTACTGAATCTAGCGGCGTCTATTTACCCCTCCCATGTAAATAAGACAGGTGTGGGACACTCCTCCCCATGCATGCTATACAAGCGATTTATCGTGAACTTTACTTTACAGACGACCTGCTAATTGGAGAGTGAACAGACGTAATAGATGGGCGTAATATACGGCATCCAGCCTAGCAGCCCAAACGAGCTGCCCAGTCAGTTAGAAACACGTTTCCAATAAGTTAGATCATGTTAGATTAGGTTTCATTTTGAAAAGAATTCCGTGCTGCGCTTGGTTCGTGTAGGGCATAAACTCGGTTCGGCTACTCCGTGGGGCATTAATTCCAGTGGTGCATGTGCAGTGTGTCGCCCTCTGAGGTCCTTGGCGTCGCACGACACCCGCACAGCATATACAAGTCTCGTTTGTGTTATACAACCAGACCCGTTGTACGAACTGATTAGTCGAAACATCAAAAAATACTTCCCATTCCAACCCTATATTTAAAATGACAAAAAAAAGACCAATGGAGCAATGATGGCACAGATTGTTGTTAGTATCGATTCGTATTACTCGATACATCAAACAATTATTGGACCAAATCATCTGATAGATCTTTCACGTCTTTATTTTATCCATTATTCGCTCGAGAACGTACTTTTATTCGAAGTTAATATACTTCAATATTCAACATTTCAATAGAAATAGACACAAAATCCTATGACATCAGTGGTGTACCCGACTGATTAATATTTAATTTATTTCCCATGTGTTCAGGTTCAGCGAGCCTTCACCAACGTGTCCGTGGAAGCGTCGAATCGTACCAGCAGAAGCATCCGATCTGTACCTTAAGATGGAGTCATTTGGAGTCATTTACGAGTGCGTGGAAGTTTTTGGCTCCTCTCTGGGCCATCCGATTTGTTATATGAACATAATTACTTCATGTCGCGAATTGTGCGTTTAAATGAGGGCTCAGAAGACACTCAAATGCAAATACATGGACTCCCAGGACCCATGAGGAAGTATTGTCAAAAAAGAATCAAAGTAGAAGAATATTAAACATTGCCCCATGATTTCGCTTGAAGGACAAAGCGACTTTATCAATTGCTAAGATTCAAATCTGTGAATATACAACACAACTTCCCAATGTTCAGCGTCTCAGAAACAACTGCCCTTTAGAGTCATCTGAAGCTGAATCCCCTTCTTTTGCAGGGACAGCTCTGTTTAACAGTCGATCAATATGTGTCGAGAAGTGGTTTGATATGAGAGAAGCGGAAGTAAGAAACTGTTAGGTCAACCGGTGACATTTCCTTCACATCACGAAAATCTGAAAGTCGGCAAATAATAATCCTCCTACAATATTTTGGTTACCTAGTTGTTTATGGTTGAAATAATGTTAATGTAGGTCGAATTATTAGCAAAACATTGGATGTCTTTGAGATCAGTTGTGCTACTTCACTATCGGCACATCTATAGTTATTTCAGAAATTACCCCAAAGTAGGTTCGGTAAGCTGTGAAATCGATCTACACTGTCTTGCCAAAGAGAATGGGAGTCATATAAGTAGGTCATAAAATTTCTTACGCAAATCCTTTTCTTCACTCAAGTGCAGCAACTATGATGTAAGTAAAGGATCAGATTGAGAAGGTTACGGTTATGATGTAAGTAAAGGATCAGATTGAGAAGGTTAAGGTGACGCAATTTAAATTGCTCCCACTCATTCTATCGCCTTGTTACCTGAATCAGTGAATGAGCAATTAATAATGTAAGGGCGTAGTAATCCATGAGCAAGTAATATGTTATGATAATTCCAGATCCAGAACTTTTGCTGCTGCAACATGGATTAAATTATTGAAAAACTATTTTGAATCATACGGTGTCTTTTGAAATTAATTGATGCATATTCGTTTCTGATGTTTATCATTGCACTCTAAAATGTATCTTGTCTGGACCAATAAATCGAACTTTTGTATTTTGGGTCTGTCATTCTAAATCGGAGGGTATTAACTACATTCCTCGATGAAAACCTCTGTTTTCATGATGATTTTCACTTTATGGAAATTGTTGTGCTCGATAAAAAAACAGTATAACATTCAGCATTCCACCAAAGACTGAAAAGAGAATGTCTTTTTCTCTCAATCACTCTATTTTTTTCAAACGTTCTAAGAATCGGCCTCTCTTCTGGTCACAGAGACTCTTCTTCATCCAAACGTCGACGACATCATCAGTAAATGCATTCATCTCGTGAAACACGACCAGGGGCGAGGAAACGAGTTTCTGACGATCCCTTGGTAGTTGAACAGCTTCCAAACATTTCCCCAACCATCGCTGGGAATGTTCACACCATTTTTCCTGGCTCCCCATGTTAGACGCGAAGGATCGGAACAGGTGTGTTTCAAATATCATAAGATCAGAATGCAGGATGATCAGGTTAGGTTTGGAAAAGGTTACATTTTTTTAATGAAAAGATGGAGAAAGAATTTCGCTGATTAGATATCTTAGGTTATTTTAGCTTACGTAAAATATCATTACGAACGGGAACATTTAACTGAGTAATTGATTCATCTCATGGTTCATCGACTTTCATTCCAAGAGAATCAGTATGGTGGATTTACACGACGGATTCTTCTCCATTAAATGGAGAGGAATTCGTCATGTATGAATAAAACGTTGATTCAGTTGTTACACAGGAAAATAAAACAGTCATGGACACATTCAGTATAATGATATAGAAAAATACGTAATGATGCCGGGTTTACTATTATTTTTCCCGTAAATTCCAAACTAGATTCGTAATTTTAACACACTAAACCAATATGTCTCCGACTCAGTTTCTTTACATTAATCATTGAGTTTTCATTAAGATATGTTTTTAACAAACCTCGATGGAATGTTGTTTTGACCGGGGCCACATTATTTGTAAACAATATGAATACAATTAGTTCCACAATGATTTATAATCTAAAAAAAATGGGTGACTACCGCTCGCTAGCTCACGCTTCATTACAGCGCCTGCTTATAGAACTTTGGGTGGTTTGTGTCAGGCTGAGCTTCAAACCCCATCAGTAGCGTCTGCCATGCAGTATATATTCATATATGCAAATGGACTTTGAAATTCACCGTTAGTACTTTATGTAGCAAGAATCGACGCACTTAGGTAAATGTAAAAGAAATAATTTTTAAACGGAAGGCACTGTACTTAGTACACTCGATGAATCTACCTTGTTGGGGGTCGACGACTCAACATCACGAGGTGACAAAACATGTCATAGTTATGATAGATAAAAACAATATTCTGCTTTCAATCTGGGTATAAATCTACATTTTACAGTAGCAGGTGCCCGATTAAAACATCAAGTTTGGTTTTGTGGAGCATGTTCAATATCATGAAGTTCAAGGAATCCGTTAGTTGTCCGTAGTTTTATCGAGGCGAAAAAAATATTCTAAATTGTTCGTAACATTTGCTAGTCGTTGAATTCATATTAATGACTTCCAGAATTTTGACTGAATAAAAAATTGCAAATTTTTCATCATTCAGGAAATGTCAGGGTATCATAACAAAGTAAGAAAATATATTAACGCACCATCCAGTACGATTTTCTGTCTCATAGTCATGCTCCGGCCTATATTATAAGTCAGCAACTGTACGTCAAATACTTGGTTTTAGTGGAACCTCTGGATCGTGAGGCATGCACACTAGAATAACTTTTCTATAGCCAGGCACAAGGCAAAACTGAAGCTCAGCTTTGCGGTGTACTCTTCGTCTTTTGGTTTGCTTGCACAAGTCTACAGTTTGCACCAATGTTGTGATGAACTTTTTGATAATCGCACTCGTCTCGTAGAATACTTGCCTTGCCCATCAGTTTTTCATATAATTTGCGTTCCTCACAGTTCATCCTGCCGACTAGTTATCTGATCTTCTTTTTTTTGCCTACCAACCAACGACTTGGGAGTGTTGTCATAGCCATTTGGTTTACTCGGCTCCTGGTCTGGTGTTCCCCCCCATACCAGCTCCGTAGCCAGCGCACGGTTAGGACTAAGATAACTGGGTATCGGGGGAAATGAATGATGTGACTGTTTGTTAAACACCAAACCTTCGGATAATTTGAAGAGGATGTGCGACGAAACCGTTACAACGATGACGGAGGTCGAACTCGCCAGACTGTGGACAGCCTTCGCGTAATTTGGACAGCCTTCGACATCCGTTGTGATAACTAATATTCCTAATTAAATCCTTTGTAATACAATATAAAATTATCTCATTTATCGTAATTTCCCAACCATCACCGGTAAAATAAGATAATCACTGATGGTTTTTATTAGGGACAAAAAAAACTCACAATTGACACGATAAATTAGATCTAAGGCGGGAATGTTAACATACTTTATGATTGTCTTCTCTATGGCATGCGAGGACAAATAACGAAACGTTGTAATTGTTGTCAATATCATTGCATTGTTCGATATGATAAACAAACAATCCAACTGATTCCATATTAAGAAAATCAAGCTTGTTATCACAACTATAGAGAGACAAAATGATTGTATTGTTAAACGTTCTCTTTACTCCAGCACATCCAAATGACCTTATAACTATTGTGAAGTGGCTGCTCAAAATACAATTCCATGACAATTTCATCGAGTTATTCAACAGCACACTTAACCTATATGCATTTAGATTTGTCTTTCCAATGTACGTTCTCTCACCGACTATATATAACGCATAAGTTGACTAGGAATGTATATCACAGGTCTATGTGAAACTTAGACAGATATTAATATGATACAAATCCGATGAAATATTTACACTCGTCCATCTGTTACTCTAAAAATTCTTCCTCAATAAAGAAAAACCTGCCAGAAGTTACCTGCGGCCCTGCGATTAACTTCTGTGAAACCAATTAAGCTCGATGTCCCTGTTCACCGGATCTGATATTAGTTTTGCCTTTTGGAAGGCCGTGGGTGGGGGAGCTGCGAGCAATATATCGCATCAGTGTTAGGTAATAAAACATTGGTATAAAACCTCGGTCAGCTTGTTGCCAGGTCCTGTAATTACACCGTCACTTCTACGTCTAATCCGCTGTAACAGTATTTCAGTATTGCTCGAGAAACCATTGCTATGACGATGCATATGTTCGCTTTGCAACAGAGCCACATGGCAAGCATGAATGTCGGAGAATCTCAAATTCAATCTACTTATGTAATAAATGAAACGTCGATTTTTAATTGGGAATCCTGCCAAAATAGTACCTGTACAGCGTGAGCTTCCCTGCATGATTTATATTTTATCAAGGGATGTGCAAAATTCTGAAATACTACCTTTCTTTGTACTGGAAGGCAAGCTTCACCTCGAACCTTAAAGCCATTCTACTCATCTCTTTAGGCTAACATGAGCAACATAAAATTATTTTATTTACATGACATGTTTATGTTCGAATAAAACTTATTCGAGTTGCTCTGAAATAGTCGTCAGTTCTTTTCTATTTTAATCTAACATGAAAGGCACGAGTCCGTAAATTCAACTAACATCAGTGAAACGTTTTTTTCCTTCCCGAATACTTTATTCAAAATCAAACGTTTTCTAATCTCATTGTCAAGATAAAATTCATAAATGTACATGTATTCAGAACTGCTGTCGGGGTCGAGAACAGTTTATTTTGATGCATTAAATTAGTGGCATAGCTGATGCAATTCAGTTTAGTAACACGGTCTAAAAATGAATTGGGTGCTATAAGGTTTTGGATGAAGCTTTGGTAGCAATATGACGTTAAGAACTGTGGAAGAGTGGAGCACCTCACCGCCAAGAACTGATATATAGTGTATTAGTTAGAGTAAAGTGATCCGCATTAGAAGATAAAAACAATCTATTATTTTAAATATAAAAGATTTAATTATATTTTCCAGTGTGGCTATTAAGTGTTATTATAAGAGCGCAATATATTTGAATTAACTTCCATTTGGCATTGTTGTTGCTCTGATGTATAGCTCACGTGAATGCGTTACAAAACCAAAATTAGTTGTAGACGCAAGCAATTAATTTGTCAAATCAAGAAACACAACTGTGTGATATCATGTCGAACTTTTCATGATATATTTGTTCCTGGAGCATGAACCCGCTACTGCTCTGGTGCTTGTTGTGAAAATGGTAAGATATTAAGCTAATGCCATTTGAGGCTTTCTTCCATCAACTAGCCGATTTGGATTTTTCGGGGTCTTATGTACATAACAGATTCTCAGTATTGAAGCCAATTTGCTCCATGCCGGCCCGGCCTGCAAGTTTAATTGGGTCACTTTGAAAGTATCTTTTTATCATGCAGGCAGTTCGTATTTTGACGGAGTTTGATGTCGTCAACGAATTCGGATATGTTGCCGATAATGCCTATGTCATGGCCGTTCATGAAGGTTATGAAGAAGAGGGTCCTAAGAGCATTTCTTTATGGCACTCCAGACGTAACTGTAGTCCAGGGACTTTTTCAATGACCTACACACCCTTGTATGCCGCCCCAAGCCACTTGTGAAGCCATTTGGAGTTTTTCATTTATGCCGTCGCCCTACACTTTTTTTCCTTCAGCATTCATCAAGCTCTTAAAGCGCTTTCAAGAAAACAAAATCCAACCAAAACCAAAACCAAATTGAAAAAAAAATTGGTTGTATAGTTTAATTTATTGCTTAACCAATGTTTAGTCACATTGATTAGATTATTCATATCGTATAGTGCATTTATGATTGCTTTCATCAGTATATTAAGAATCTTGCTGACCAGAGAAGTGAGAACGAGTCGTCTGTATAAACTGGGCTATTGCCGGTTTCCCTTTCTTAAAAATGACGGTGATGTTTGCCCTTTTCCAATCAACTGGAATACTTCAAGCTCTCAGAGATCTGTTAAATATCTCTGTTAGGGGACTTCTAATGATTTCGGAGCCAATCTTCAATATCCTCGGGTGCACATCAGCTGGTCTTGTAGATTTGTAGCTGTTTAGTTTGTTATGTTGATCCTGTATTTCATTGACTCTGAAAATCATGTTTTTCTAAGGTTGCAGTATTGTTCGTCTCTCCATTTATGATCTCAATACGAAATCAGTCGTTCGTTTTTCCGACATGAAGAACAACTACGCTGTTCTGTACAGGGCTGATTCTTAGCTGTTCTACCTATCCTAATCTCCTTCACTTCCACTTTCACCTGCGGTCTTTTCAACGAAATGGAAACTAAAATCAACGCTTTCGATTTCATCTAAGCGGCTTTCAAAATTGCCTCTTGGGAAATTGTACGTGTTTCTTGTTGGTTCCCAAGCTATTCGATTTGTAATGTTTCTGAAACCCATTTAATTGTGACCTATTTTTTTATTTAATTGTTACATGATCAATTATTTCATAGTCTGCAAGCGATTGACGATCTACTGTGTTATTCCCCCATGTTGGTTCTTCCAGTAAATGTTTCAGGTTGCAGGTCTTTTTTCTGTTTGCTTATTATAAGTTTGCAGTATTTACCTCTGAGTCAAAATTACAGCACACCTTATAACTGTGAGTATTTTTTTCCACAGTTGTTAAACTTGTTGTATAATGTCTGTATATGCTTGTGTATTCCATTTTGTATTCGTGACTTAAACACATTTTCCGTTCCGTTCCGCAGGTAAAAGTTATACACCTCCATAAGATAGCAAAACTTAGATACATCCGGATCAAATGCACGAAAGTGACATAAAACATGTCCAACAATTATGAACCCCGTTTGTTTTTTGAGCTGTTGCAGGAAATTCAATTTAGTACTCATTTACTTGCATAGAACTAGGAAACCTTTTGTGTTCCAAACTATGTTCAACTAAATACCTAATACTATACAATTGTGCCGTATAGGTAAGGTGTATTATTGTTTCAAGGCATACTATGTACAACATCAGAATACCACGAGTCATCTCGTGGTTAAAGATTTTGTTGTTGTCTGCTATTGAGTTCTCCTCACCGCGGTTCCGTCAACTGGCTCCAGAACGTGATGATGCAGTGGGAGTGGTGTTCGAGTTCCGTCAACTGGCTCCAGAACGTGATGATGCAGTGGGAGTGATGTTCGAGTTCCGTCAACTGGCTCCAGAACTTGATGATACAGTGGGAGTGGTGTTCGAGTTCCGTCGACTGGCTCCAGAACGTGATGATGCAGTGGGAGTAGTGTTCGAGTTCCGTCAACTGGCTCCAGAACGTGATGATGCAGTGGGAGTGGTGTTCGAGTTATCGGTCCCATGTCTTTTCTCTCAATGTTCATGTTTGGACTCTGCGATGTGGTTCTGTTCGTTCTTGATCTCCGAAGTTTCCCGGGCCTGGTGTTCTGCTTGTTTCTTGTACACTTTCATTTCCGGACCTGTTGTTCCTCTTATTTTTTGTGTTTTCGTATACCTCTTGTGATTCCCCGTGGTGAAATACTTTCCTGTCTTAGAACTGAGATGAATGCCAAATAATGCTAAGCTACGTGCATTAATTAAAAAGACTTCCGTTCCACTGGAACAGATCAGGTCTTCCTCAAATTGCACCTCCCGTGTGTCCATTTTAAACCCTCTTGGTGGGCAATATTTTCCATGGTGCGGTTGACATACATGATCTTGCTATTGATTCTCTCCCGCACATCGACGTTTGTTAATGTGGTCATCATTAAACCAGCGTCTTCACTGTTTTCTCATCACAGTCATTAGACGGCTTTATTTATCCACAAGCACCGCTCATCGAAATGCCCTGTCAAGTAATTGTTCTTTGAGGTTTTCGATCCTAATTGGACTACGATTAGGTGCTTATTTTTAGTGATCAGTTTCTTCTCCTGATTGGTGAGTAATTGTGATGCAGAACCAGGATGTCATTTGACTTTCATATCTGCCTTCCGTTTAATGAACTCTTTCTCACCGACAAAGTTTTTTTGGTGGTAGAGCATTTTTTTGTGCTATGTTTGGAAGTCCCAGTCTCTACGTACACCAGGCATCCAACCAAACATTTCTATCCTATACCTCCTGTCCGCGGTCTTACGACCTCTTGTTGTCTGTTAATCATCTAGTAGCTCCGGCGTGTTCAGGCTGTCCCACGTTGTTGCCATTTCAGCTCAGAGACAGATGTGGAAGAGAACATCAGTCTCTTTCTCTCATACGTGCTTTGAAAAGGAGGAGGTGGTAGGGGATGTGTAGGGACGCTGGCAGTGAGGAATGGGAGTATCCCTGTATAAGATCTTTGTTGCATATCGGAGGGGTGTAAGTTGTCTTCGTGGAAGGTGGAGTTAGAATCTTGAGAATTCGGGAGATGTTGCGTTGTCTGGTGTCGGATGGGATGCTGCTAGTGTGAGGTAACCGTTGAAATTTTCATGTCGGGATTCTGGGGCTTCCCACTGTTTGCCTCCAGCACGTGATGTGGAGGCAAACGGTGATACTGTTTGAGCCACGGCACATTCATAACATCCCGTTGTAGCTTGATCTGTGGGAGCGCCCGCGGGACAGCATCAATCATTCCGGGTTATAGGTTTAGAATAAGGGCGTGTCTGCACTGATCGTAACATTCACCACATGTGCATGTCGGTGGGTATCCGGACTGGGGTGGAGGAGCCCCAGCTCCTCCCCCGCAGGAGGAGCTGGGGATAAGCAACAAAAGCACTAACCACGATCCAGTCCATGCATCTTTAGAGGAATCTATAGAGGTTCCATTGAAGCGTTTGTAGGATTGTTAGAAACGTCCGTGTACTTCTCGATTGATTTTCTTACCGGGCTTGCCATAATGTTTGATGTTTTTCTTTCGCTTGTGTACTTGGTCTCTGTGGTAATACTGTGAAGGCTATCAATACATTATTTATGTGTGTCCGCAATGTGATTACCAGCTAAGGGTTGCACCTCAAATAATTTCTTGCGTTTTTGATATTCAAATAATTGGCTGTACGGAGATAGCCTGAAGTAGGGTGACTGTCGCGTAAGGATTAGTGTGTTTATGTGAGTCCGCGATGACCAAATTGTCCTACGATGAGCTCTCTTGCGGGTGACCGATCAAAATCCTTCTTTCTCATAGTCCCTTTACACAACTATCAATGAAATATATCAACTGAAACTGTTTTGTAATTGTGTTAAAATAACATTGCCACGAACTTGTCCGTTCCTTGACATTTAATCAATAAAGCCTAAGTCATGATTTACAAACTTGGGAACTTGTATTTTATCCCTGATAATTTATCAAATATATTTATCCCGCAGTATGTTTCAACTGGCTATTTATCAATTGGTCGCAAACCTCTCACGACGGTGGTTAATGCTGGTTGACCTTACACGACGTTGATTGAAGGTAGACTGCTCTCGCACGACGGTGGTTAATGCTGGTTGACCTTACACGACGTTGATTGGAGGTAGACTGCTCTCGCACGACGGTGGTTAATGCTGGTTGACCTTACACGATGTTGATTAGAGGTAGACTGCTCTCGCACGACGGTGGTTAATGCTGGTTGACCATACACGACGTTGATTAGAGGTAGACTGCTCTCGCACGACGGTGGTTAATGCTGGTTGACCATACACGACGTTGATTAGAGGTAGACTGCTCTCGCACGACGGTGGTTAATGTTGACTGTCCTCCTACGACTTTGATTAGAGCGAGGCTGTCCAAAATTTGACTATCGACTGAACAAGGGTAATGAATTCGTAAGAGAAATCAGAACTTATCCATAAAGTACTTAATATAAAAAATACGCTTGTCAATTGTTCATGTTTTGAGAAGTGATAATGCTAGCTAGCATCCATAATGCTCCTATATTTTTTTATTTGGATGCTTGTGTTGAATCAGGTCATGGTCACCTGGTCATGATCAAGCATGATGTTTGACAATCTAAAAAGTTTATGAAACTCGCACAGCTCTATTTTTACAATCAACAAACAGAGCCCCATGAATGTTCACGCTAATGAGATATGAAATTCCCGTATCCTTACATCATTATTCCGTATTTTATGTCATTCAGAGAATAAGTTTTACAACTTTCAAAATTGCTTCCTGTACGAACAATCACTAGGCAAGCGATTATCCCCCACACCCAATGCTTGAAACAATTTTCACCGCTCAAGCAGGGACAATGCCTCGTTTATTTAAGATGCTTGGCTTTTATGTATTCATATCTGAATCTCACGTTCACGTTATTTCCAGAGAGAAAATATTAATCACGTGGATTTCAATTGTTTGAACGATGGTTAAATATGAATGAGTGGGTTACAACGATATTTTTGTACATAGTCTACGGTGTTTACTACCGAAATTTAACTAGATGCACCGCATGATGTCATCGCTTGTCGTTTTTTTTTCATTGTAAATTTCAAGCTTTGCGACAGCACATTTTGTGAACAGCAATTTTTGATAATTTTCTGTCACCGATGACCTTTGTACGTTACTCCCATCTAAAATTATTCTTTTTTTTTGTCAGGTAATGTAAATTAATTCTAGTTTACAGTACTTTAAGGTAATCTCTAGACGAAAAAATATATATTGGAATACAAACAATACAAGGTAGCTGAATCAGATAAAAAAGTCAGTAGCAATCTGAAAACCCCATTTTGCATCCAATGAAAATTAAGGTAATTCGTATGATATTTGTAACCCTCCATTGCAGCGTACATTTATACATACTGTATGAACAAGGATGGCTGCCGGCTTATAAATATCGTGAGAATGACGAATATCAAGATGGTGTAGCCCAATCTAGACTTTGATCAATATTGGTAGAAATAATTATAAAATATAGAAGAATAAGATTTCAAAGTCTTATTATGCATTGCCTTCATTATCCGCATCAGCTTGATGTTCCAGCGGCTTCACTAGCCCTAAGTGATAAGATTGGTGGCATCTACTACGATTCTCAAAGTTAGAGCAACAGTTTTTCGTTAATGTGCCCTCCAATATCAATATTTTAGTGTTGAAATGAAGCAAACTTCCCTGCAAACTCTAACGTTTAATTTTAAAGTTAGTCTTGACGGCCAAATATTTAAGCGGCAACATTAAGGAGGTTTTAATGGGAGTCGTGAGCTTGATACAAGCAGCAAAATATCTCGCGTGTGCTTGGCAAGAAACAGTTGGGTTTCCGTGAACCACCTGAGGCCATGAGAAGCTCAAGAGCCGAGGGTGCTTAAACAACTCCATACTGAATAATGAAAAGGCTACCAGAGAAGATGTGACGATTCATTAAAACATTGCTGAGAGCTGACATGACGTAAATTCACTGAGCAATGAAAAGATAACAGTCTCGACAAAGGAACAAGGAAAGGGAGAAATGTGTATACATGCGGATTGTGAATAATCATTTGGGCAAAGGCTATGGTGATGAAGCCTTAGAAACTGGGAAGACGAACAAGGAAAACAGTTGAGCGGTCTTTATTGAGATAGGATGTTAACGCAGCGCCGTGTCGTGAATGGCGAGCATGAAGGGAAACACGAGTTCTTCAACTGAATTATCGATTTGTGCTCTAGTTTGAATGGGAGAGCGAAAAAAAGTTACCGGGAGATCACGGGGATCAACTCCGGAATAAATATTGGTATTTTCTGACTATGTTGATGTATATCAAAATGCTAGCTGATATTCATGGTGACTCTGGGTACAGCACAAAATGATTTTCCCTGCAATACCGTGGTTTGGGAACATGATTAAAATAATAGGTATATTTATGATTCAGTTGGGTGAAGTTATCAAACGATTACTAGACCAGACCATTCATGGAGTGGTTTTTAATTCGCTCCGACATAGTTATTTATGTACCTAACATTTTTAACACCCTTTAATTTTGTATTATTCACCATGAGAATCATCAATGATTCAAGCCATCATTGTACGATGTTCAGAGATTCACCCATAATAATTTTTCGCATGTAATTTTGCAGGACTCATCCCCCTCAATTACTAATCCGCCGACGGTGATACCTCCTTCACCTATGATCCCCTCTTGAATGCGTTGTGCAGTTATTTGCATGACTTTCAAACCGTTCATGCCCGGCACCCGCCAAGTGATAAAAGATGAGTAGGACGACGAATATTGAGTGGAACCAATGCGTTTTAGTCTAATTTTGTCCTAGTGATTGACAAATACTGGACCAATGCTGTACAAAGGCTGAACAAATGATGGACAAATTCTGGACCATTACTTTACAAAGGCTGAACAAATGATGGACAAATACTGGACCAATGCTGTACAAAGACTGAACAAATGATGGACGAATACTGGACCAATTCTGTACAAAGGCTGAACAAATGATGGACAAATACTGGACCAATGATGTAACAAAGGCTGAACAAATGATGGACAAATGCTGGACCAATGCTGTACAAAGACTGAAAAAATTATGGACAAATACTGGACCAATGCTGTACAAAGGCTGAACAAATGATGGACAAATACTGGACCAATGCTGTACAAAGACTGAACAAATGATGGACAAATACTGGACCAATGCTGTACAAAGGCTGAACAAATGATGGACAAATACTGGACCAATACTGTACAAAGGCTGAGCAAATGATGGACAAATACTGGACCAATGCTGGACAAAGGCTGAACAAATGATGGACAAATACTGGACCAATGCTTTACAAATGCTGAACAAATGAGGGACAAATACTGGACCAATGCTGTACAAAGACTGAACGAATGCTCAAAGCTTCACCGTGCTTGGGACATTAAGCTGTACCTGCTCCCATCATAGTAACTGTACGTACACACGTTTACAGACTGATAAATGTTTATTAGGAATATGCATTGCTTCTGTACGTAAATTTTAATCGTACAGAGATTGTTCCATATTAGTATGCGTAAGTTCATCAGATTGAACATAATATAAAATAATTCGTATATTTGAATTTTGCATCAGTATACAAGTATTTATTTATATTTACTAATGAGTAGGGTAAGGTATATGACAGGTTAAATAGCAAATCAGATAAAAGAACAATGCTGACGGTTTGCCTTCAATGAATGGGCTGAAAGACTTCTCAGTCATAGAGTGGTCTAAGTTACATAATTGCAATTTATCATTTCAATTAAATTCATTTGTCTAGTCATTAAGGAGTCTAAATGGCGGGGGGACGTCAAAGATTTTCAGTCCTGTCAACAAACGGAAGGCGGTAGTGGCTCACTAAAGTTGCCATTCAACCACAAATTGTTAAGCCATATTTTAAACTAAATTTTAAACCTATCTCAACCCATGTTTCAAACCCAGTTTCAAACATGAAGTTCCATAATGTGTAAAAAAAATTTAAAACCATCTCTAAATGTATGTTTCTCAATTTTTTTAAACGTTGTTACAACATGGCCCATGAATCTGTTCTGAACTTGGTTCCTAACTATGTTTCAATTTTTAACTGATATCCGCAACTGACTTCTGCGTCATTCCAATTTAATCTACTACAATAACATTTCCACCGTAACAGTATTGCAACGGTAGCCCCTTCAGTCCCTGTCCTCGGAGAGCAGCGTCACTGAAATGGCCAGTGTTGCTATGTTGAGGGGCCCAGTGCTGCCATTTTGAGGCATGACCGACCTAACCTTGCAGTGACTAAGTGCTGCTATGTTGAGGGGTTCAGTGCTACCATGTTGAGGCATGACCGACCTAACACTGCAGTGGCCAAGTGCTGCTATGTTGAGGGGCCCAGTGCTGCTTTGTTGAGGTATGACCGACCTAACACTGCAGTGGTCAAGTGCTGCTATGTTTAGTGGCTCAGTGCGGCTATGTTGATGTATGACCGACCTAACAATGCAATGGTCAAGTGCTGCTATGTTGAGGGGCTCAGTGCGGCTATGTTGAGGTATGACCGACCTAACACTGCAGTGGCATAGCGCTGCTATGTTGAGGGGCCCAGTGCTGCTATGTTGAGGCATGACCGACCTAACACTGCAGTGGCCTAGCGCTGATATGTTGAGGTATGACCGACCTAACACTGCACTGGCCTAGCGCTGATATGTTGAGGTATGACCGACGCCGCGTAGCAATGGTCTAGAAGATTAAATTGATGCATGACCGTCGCACCATATCAGTGACCCAGTGTGAATATGTTGAGGCGTAGGTGATATAACACAGCACTGGCCAAGTGCTATAGTTTGTGAATCTTTTTACGTCACACCACAGAAGTCTAGTCGTTATATCCCAACAAAGCAGCCGAACACTCCCGATATGCTGTTTAATACCTATCTGAAATGATGCATTTGTTCGAACTACTAACAAATTAATTGTTTTGGGTGGAAATACATTCCACAAATCAAGCAGAGTAACGATTGTTGCATATGAACGGTTCCTGTACGACACGTTAGTGCCAAAGCTCAAGACAGCATGATCACCCGAGATTAAAATATTATATATTGTTATTATGTGATATGACATATGTTGCATGAATGTACATACTTTGTATTATTAGCCGTGTTGTCAAAAATACTGTTAGTTTGTAGAATGATTTATTGAAAACGCGACATGTTTCAGCTGATACCATGAGGAACATTTTTCGTCGGTATTATATGGTTATAATGTTCAGATTTGGAGATACTCTCAAACTAATCATTGCATAATCAATATTTGATGATGACACTCATACCAGAAAAAAATATTAATCTAAGAAAATTAAATATCCCTTGAAAATACTGTGACTTCTCATCTTAATCAGTGGTAACACCGGAGTCGAAAAATGAACGATATTATTTAATAGGTCGGCATCGTTTGTTTTGATGATGCTTGTATTGACCTAAAAATGACATAACACAATTTGTTTTCCGTTTAAAATCGCGTTCAAAACCTGCTCCAAGTTTTTCTTTATCAAATACAAGTAGAGTCGCCAGGAAAAAGTGTGAACACAAAAAAAATGTCCAACTTCTAACACAAAGTGCGAGGCCGATTCATTCAAAAGATCGAATAAGCTGAGAGCAATTGCGGAGGATGGAGAGAAGAAGGGAATGAAACTTTTATTCTGGATTTCAATTAAGACCATATAAGGGAATAAGATTGGATACATTAAAACGTACGAAAAATATAATATAATATAAACGTATTGCAACATTTAATGGGTAGTATGGAAGAAATATTGAAAGGATTTTTTTTTTTAATTCATACTGGTAATATTTTGATGAAAGAGTTCTGTTGAATTGTGTAAAAGGATGGTGATGATTAAGATAATTAGTAAATTAAGGATTATAGTATGTTGGGGTTCAGCGACTCTGATAGCGCGAGGAAAATAAACGTTTTTCTTCTTCGAACAGTGCCGGGCTATTTGTTGAGTCATAAACTGAAAGTGTCAGCTTCTTCAGAGGAATTTCTTTTATCCAAGTCAGAGCAGGAGAGCTGTGAAGCTTCACTCTATACTTGCCAAGGATTGCTTCATTAAAATGCTCCTTTCATTCATCAGTAATTCGAGTTATTCGCATGCGACTTGCAATTGAAGAGAGAATGATCGAAGATTTCTCGCACAC